>JANJEY010000007.1:47844270-47866578 GCA_024703695.1 Erythroxylum cataractarum
TGAGCGAAGCGGATGCGAACGGTAAGGTCGGGAGTCCACATTAGCCAGATACCCCCCGAAAACCCCTCCGCTTCAACACGGAAGGAATGGTCAAAGCCTAAATTACGGATTACCCTCTCGGCCCGAACACCACTGATACGTGGTTCCACTAAGACCACAAGGCGAGGGTGGTGGAGGCGTATGTAATTCTTGAGTATGGGCTTGAAGGACCTACCTCCAGCCCCTTGGCAGTTCCATATAAAAATCATCATAAGAAGATGGGAAAGGAAAGTCAAGCGGGAGGGAAATTGACCACGGAACTGGTCTGGTCCTGAGCGGTAGAGAGTGTGGGTCCTGCGCCGGACTCGGCCATCTGAGAGTCAGTATCTGCACTATGGATCGCAGTATCCGGCTGTGGAGGAGGATCCGGGGGCTGAGGGAGGGATGACGCGGAGAAGGGCTCGGAAGGAAGCGGTGGGGGGGTGGGCCGGTGCGGGTCTCCGGGGTCCTCATCCATGGCGCTGGCCTGTGAGGGGACCGGGTCAGTCAAGGCCGGGACTGGGTCGGGCACTATCAGGGCCGCGTGAGACGGAATTGATAGTGCGAGGTGGCTAGACGGGGACCCGGAAGGGCCGGAAGTGGGGGCCGAGATAGGCGGCCCAACAGGGGCCAGGGACGGGAGGGGAGTGGAGGTTGGGCTGGGGAGGAGTGGGCCAAAAGGAGTTGCGGCCTGCAAAGGAAAGACTGATGGGGTTTGGGTTGGGTGGGGGACGGTTGGGCTTTGGCCCATGAGGGGAGGGAGTTGAGGCGTGAACGACGTCGTGTGCTTCAAGGAGGTTTTTACACCAGGCGATCGTCTAGGGCGTGGGAAGGAGGCCTGACGCGTAGTCGAAATAGAGTGGGGCGGCTGTGGCAGGGGATCCGTTGGGGCGACAGAGACCGTTGGGGAGAGAGGCGTCAGTGACCGTTGGGGATGGGACGCCTCAGGAGCTTCGAGCGCGGCGAAGCGGATATTTTTTTATTTTTTAAAAATATTATTAATATTATATATAATTAAATATAATTATTATTTAATTATGACATCACACCGGTTCGACCGGTTATTGAACCTGTCAAATCGGTGATCAATAAGACTTCCGATTCGATGACCGATCTGAGTTTCAAAACACGGCTTCCTCCGATTGTCATGTAGGTCAAGTAATAAACTAAGCAACGCGCAACATAAACCCTTTTGATTTTATGAAGCGGGCAAACGAAGTAAATATTACTTATAATATTATTAATGTTTTTCTAAGTAATATAGTAAATTTAAATAATTATGTAAATTCTATCCTATGTGATGAACACGTTAGTCACTCAATAAATATTTATTAAAAAATTAAAATTAATATTAAGTAGTTTTAAATAATAAAGATATTCTCAAAAATAGCGAAAAAATTGATGTCAATTGCAATGGTGAAACTTATGGGACAAAGCCACGCTCTTTACAAAGATGCAAACTTTAGTGAGAGTACGTATCATCTATGATGTAAAAAAGGAGCACGAGCTTGAGCTTGAGATACTTGAATCAATAAACTCAATAATCGCATAAAAGCAGCCTGAGGAGGCTGGTTTCCAATATTAATAATTAAAATTCTAATATTAGTAGATGGTATGCATTCATGGGTAAACAGGAGAACAAAATAGAAAGGGCGAAAAAAAAGAAGAAGCTGGAGAGTATAATATTGGAAGGCAAGCAAGGATGGATTGTTTCTTTTGAAAGTTGGGGCAATCTAAAGAAAAGCATAAAGGGCATCCATTTAGCAACAGGAAACAAGACTTGGTTTGCTGTTGTGTGGAGAGAAGAGCTTGGAATTCTAAAGTTGGTATTACAATATAAAGCAAGTGCTTGTGTTTTTTTTTTGCTGAGTAGCTCCCAACATCTCTACTTTTCATGGCTTTCTGCTATCCAACGATAACATGTTGTCTTTAGCTTCTAAGCCACTTGATTTAAAAACAAACGTCGCACTGACATTTGGGCAAGATATACAACTTCTCTATATTCATTTACTAACTGCAATTGTTAGCCTGATAGATAAGAATATAGTATTCTAATCTTGTAATTAATCGACGAAACTATTAGTGATTAATCATAGGCTGTCCAATTTATTTTAAAGCTTCAGTTCTCCTCCTAGTATCTAAGCATGCAAAGACTTCACAGCGACGATGTTCATGGAATCTTAATATCGATATTGCTGATCAGATATTTGATGATCACCCTGCATCATCTAAGCTGACAAATCCAACTGGGCTCATTCTGGTTAAGCCATAAGCTTAAGATCTAGAGAAAGTACAAGACAGGAGACACGCATGCCAACTTGGTAGGCCGATGTGGGAAGTTTGTTCAGGAACTGAATTGTGCCCGGTCTTTGATCATGGTCTCGTAAAAAAGAGCAGGGAAACGATAGGGAAGGGGGCACTAAAATGAAAAGATACTTATCTTCCCAACGATATTGTTCCAACTACAACTTTTTGTTCAAACCTGTCAGTGTCTTCTAAAACAGCCTTATAAATATTGCTTGTATGTAAGGCCAATGATTGAGGTGAATCTGTTAACTTCCCTACATGTTCTGGGTCCTCCTTTTGCTTTACAAGCTTTAGTATTACAAATCCCATAAAAGATAAACTGCCAGCCTTATTCCTACATATATAAGGCCATCGGTGATAAAGAAGATTGCAGTATCAGAGAAACTTCTCATTCTCGTATCATTGTTTCAAAGAAGAGGTCTCTCTCTCTTCATTCTACAATACTAACAAACATGGCCATTTCATTCTATAGAGGGATTGTCCTTGTTCTTTGTATTGGGATTTTAGTTCTTCAGCCACATAAAGTTTCTAGCCTCACAAGCAAGGATCTTGCTCTGAGATGGAACCAGAGGATATTACCATTAGCACAAAACTCACGCATGTTAAAGGCTGCTGCTGTGAAGGATTTGCATGCAAGTGTTGGCTTTTCTCCCTCCCCTTCAATGATGTATGATCCTACTCAATCAAACAAACGAACAGTTAAAAAAGGGTCAGACCCCATTCACAACAGAAGTTGACGAGTTTGAAGCCGTTGTCAAGAGAGTTTTCAGAGCAAAGGAAGCGATGGCTTGAGGTTGTACCTGTGGCAAAATGGATGCATGATGTGGTTGGTAGTTTTTGCTACATATACAGATCCTCAATTTGGCTGCTCCCATTACTTTCATTCTGTTTTTGTCAATGGTATTTGTTAAGGTAAACCACCTTCAGTAAAAACCCATTTAGGAGCCAGCTTCTTCTCCATATATATTAAGTTGTTGGGTCTTAATCAATAGCCCAGCACATTTTGGAGATAATGCTGGCTCTCCATACAAGGTAGATATAGTGCTTTTTCTAGTTTTTCACCACAAGCAGAAGGTATACGTAATTTTGTATGCCTAGTTATTACACGTCACAAGCATACATTTGAAGTAAAAGTACTTATTACACTCTCCTTATCTAACGACTTCCTCCTCTATGCATGAATGATTGTGGTTGTATATAAATGTCAAGCAATTTAATGAAGAAAGGAGAAGAAAGTGTAGGCTCTGCACCCAGTTCATTGTATTGACATTTGAAGGGAACCTTTTAACTGAATGTTCTCTTATCTTATGATATGATATGCAAATAAAACAAGCAGAACAAAATGTAAAAGGGAACAAAAAGCCCCCATAGATATCAACAAGTCTGAGCTTGTTTACTGTCCGAAGCTTGCAGCATAGCGCTGAATGTTATCTTCACCACATGATGAGCGACCAACTATTCTTCACCTTTAAGTGACTTTCATTTCAATTGCTAGTTAGGAAAACCTCAGCTCTACGGTATCTGTTTTTCCTGTTAATGCTCAATCGTACTGAAGATGTCTTAAGGGATAATGCCCTCCATATCATATCGACAGCATCACCAGCTTGGGATGGATACTGATATTCAAAATGTGGAGCAATTTCTTTTAATCTTTCCCACATCTTGGTCCACTTGTCCCTACTGATTCCACGAAGAAGATTCAGAAGGTATCCTTTCTTTCCAGCATCAGATGCCCGAACAAAGATGCAGAATTTGGAGTAGTCTAAGACATCTTCAAAAGGTAGCTCAATGTTGTCACTAATTATGACAGGCACACAATGACTAACAATTGCGTCGAATAGACGATTTGAAGAAGGGGTATCACCAGCAATATTTAGGCAGAATTTGGATGAAGACATCCCTTTGCCTGCGCTGTTGATCCCATGGCCTTGAACACTTCCAAATGTAAAGTGCACATCTTTCTCATCTTTTAGAAGGTAATATAGTTCTTGTCGGGTAACTCCTCCCTGGGGAAAATGCAACTTGTCAATGAAGTTACAAAAGGCTACCTGTGAAACAAATGCCTAAAATAATGACCACAAAGAATCAAAACTTGAAGAGGATAGCCTATGCATTTAGAAAAAGGCTAGGACATATTACATTGAGAGCATTGCAGGCTTGCAATGAAATGTTGACTGTTTTGGCCATCATTCCAATATAAACTCCAACAAAAATACTCGCATAACAGAATTTCAATGAAGAGTATCATCTTTTTGTTGTTAATCACAATGAGATGCTAAATAAAAAACAGAGGACTAATGGAAATATCGTCAATTGAACTTGGAAATGCGGTATTCTACTTATCATCCTCTAAGAGCATGCACAAGAAAGTGCTCCTGGAAGAAAATTTGCAAAATATTATCTGACAAGTTTGTCTCCATACTCTCAAACATATAACGTACGGCATAAAAATATGAATATATATAAATGTACGATTGTATATGTATATATGTATATATGACAGAGTAGAAAGCTTTAACTAGCTATTATAACAATAAGGCATAAATGAAACTTTTTAGTTGTTTTCTAAAACCTTTAAAATTATATTAGTATTTAAATCTATAATACCAAAGTGTCACTAAGTCATAAACTAAGGAAATATAACATAAAACAATACACAATAACTAATATCATTTTATCAGTTTTAACAATTTTTTAAATTAAATATATCTATCAGAAATCCTAAGGTTTTTCAACTAAAATTGTCATACTTCGCACTGGTACTAAAACAAGAAATGATCAATAATATTATAAGACAGACATCTGAATAAGAAAATATTATTAGAAAAACATCTCAAAGATATGTATTGTATGTATCCATTCTAAAACTATAGCTTGCATAGTCATAATTAAGATTTTAACCTCATAACCACAATTTCATTAAGAAAGATCATGATTAAATATGAACAAAGTTTCATGGCATAGCTTGGGCAGGTAATTAGTGTTTATATATGGCAGAAGAATCGTGTTTAGATGCACGATTCATATATACTACCTTTTATCCTTTTTCATCATAATGAGATAGAGGGCACAGAAGATTTACAACCGTTAATTTAGTGTCTTCTATTTCAACTAATATCTTTCTGCCAGTAGAATTACACAGCAGCTAGAAAGCAAAATTCAGCTTGAGAATTACATCAAAAATAATAAGAAACACTTCTTGTTATCTAATCTAAGATATAACACATTTCCATATTGAGAGTCCTAGCATGCACTTACATAACTAAAATACAAATGAACAACAGACCAAGATAAACTTACATCTTTCCTATATATTGCTCCCTGGAAATAAACCAATGTTGGACGCTGGTCAAACTGAGCTGATTCTTTAATTGGAATGGTTCTCACAACATGTTTGTAAGGAGCAATTATGTCCTTCTCAAGATTTGCAGTTTCAGGAGGGTATCGTCCAAAATCTGCAAGCACAAATATAGCAGAACCAAGCTTTTCTCTTATATCTAACATGCTATTTGGATGGTGAGCTATGATAAGATGATCCTTCCCTTTAAACCGCTTCCATTCATTCTGACTTGTCACATATTGCACCAATTTATTCTGCAGCATCTTGTTAAGACTAATTTTTTCCTTCCCACGAATCTTAGAAAACCTATTGTAGCTCAGTGATGAGAAAAATGGGACAAACATAACATCTGCTTGACTGGAATTCTCAACTCTAATCACACTGCAAGGCCTGATGACATTTTCTGCATTGGATGCTAGCAGATCAAGAGTCAGCCAGTACTCAACACTATGCTGCAAATTTAACCCACCAGGATATGGTGGGATATGACTTGGGTTATCAACCTCCGGCCATGTTTGGTTACCCTTTCCCTTCCAACCCAACAATCCAAAATGAAATTCAGGAGGCAAATCATACATGTATACCCGTAAGACACCCTTACTTGGGTCACAGAACTTCTTTCTCTCCTGTCCAGAAGCAACCACTTCCAAATTTGAACAATCCGCCTCTCTACTTGACATGGAAGAGAGGAATGGAAGGTTGAAAGATTCATTTTTTACATTGGGTTTCAAATACATAGAGGTGCTATTAACAATAATTTGTCTCAAGATTGAGCTGGGTATGAAAGTATTGCCCAGTTGAAGAAGGAAGAAAGAAGAAAGGATCAACATGAACATAGAAATGGAAATTAAGTAATAAGGAAGCCTGGAGGGCAGCTTGCTCTTTTCAGACATTGATGGAACTTGGACAAATTCACTTTCTCAAATTTGGTTAGGTTTTTATTCCCTCTTCTGAATTTGCAAAGTTTACCAAATTGAAGGAGATGCTAATATCAAAGAAGAAACAACCCTAAAGCGACTTTCCTAATGTAATATGGTTATAGGCGTACGGCAGAATTTCCATTTTATAGACAAGTGAAACGAACATCAACTTATCAACTCATCAATGTCGGGATTGATTGTCCACATGACATTCATTAACAAATTAGCATTAACAAGTTCAGGCTGATTTTTCAATAAAAATTAGAACCTGCCAAAAAAATGGAGTCACAACAAAGGCTCAAGACTCGAAATAAATTCTCCCACCAACCTAATAAAAGGAAAATTTCCGGCTTCTTTGAGGCTTATTAAAGAAGTATCCTTAAGAATTTGGCAAACCTTTTCACGGGGAACACAATCATCTCTTGTTGCAGCTCATTATAAAGGGAAGAACTCAATCTGCAAACAAAGTGAAGAAAAAGAAGAGGGATCACTGCCCACGAAACTACACAAAGCTAATTCCTTTGTTGGCCATGACCCGACCAATTTCAAAACACACAAGAAATAACGAATAAAACACAGGAAACGTCCAAATTTTACCAAGAAAACAAGCAAAGCACGATCTTATCATGGAAAACATGCAAGATACAGAATTAACTGACCTGGGTTCAAGAGAGAAACTTAAAAAACAAAGTTTCTGATGAGCTAACTTTCAGAGATTCCATTAGCTACGAAGAGGAGCTAATTGAAAGAGGCCGAGAAGTACCCATTTGGAGGCATCATTCAAGTGAACAGAAAAAAACATCAAGACTTTTGAAGAAAAGGATTTTGTAAAAGAAAAAAGTGGTGCTTTTTGTTAGATGCAACTGTAGTTGTAGGCTTGTAGCTGTAGCTTGTTGAAGTTAACTAACGAAAGTATATCTTATATATAGAAAAAAGAAGTTAAACTAAACCATAACTCTACGTTGTTTCGTTACATCAGTAAAAGTAAGAGTAGATTCATATTCTTGCATTGTATCTTCACTGTGACTTTCAAGACGTGTTTTGTTTTATTGCAATTTAACTTTTGGTGCTTCACTCTTTTCAGAAGCAACATTGCACTTGCCTTCTGGATTCCCAACAACAGAAACTGTATAAATTAAAAGCGCCAAACGCCATAAATATAACAACTTCCATTTTTTATTTCGTTCCCATTTAAAATCTTAAATAATTAATAACACAAAATTAACAAGTACCAAAAAGAGAAATTTTATTTATTTTTCCAGTGACAATCGACCTAAAATAAAAATGTGGGCGATGAAGAAGAACTGAGGAAACATAAATGAAAAGTCTGGTAAGCGTTTGACTGCCACCATATACTGTTTTTTTGGCAAGTTGACTGTCACCGCATTTATAAATCGTTAACAGGAATAAATTGTTGAGGACCTTGTGGTAGGTGCCACTTTAAACCGTGTATTTATATATATAAGTATAAATCTTTGTAGAAAAATAATACAATGTGTAAGTGGTTACTTGTGGGAATGTCTAACCATTTTTTTCTATTTCTTTGCAAAAGTTGTAAAAAGAGATAATGCATGCCCTCCCACACTTAGGCTCTCTCAAAAATACTAATTCCTGTGTCATGTTCTCATCTCTTTGAGCTAGCATTCACAAGACTTTGGATTTGGGATATAAATTAGAACGAGTAACTCTAGTAACTCACAATATCAAGAAAGGACAAATTCGAGCTACTTGGAACCATTAGAGCAAAAAGGAGGACTTGTAAAGCAAGCACAAGAAAAAATGACTTGTTAAGTTTGAAAGGTAAGGTCTTACCAAACCTTCCAAGATTGGTATGTTCATCTGCGACATGTGTTTCTCAAAAGTTTAGGCATATTTTCTGAATTGTGACAATACTATTTTGAATGAGATATGTACATGAATATGTCCTTTGTCACATTATCTTTTCAATGATATATTATATGCTCGAATTGAAGTTAAAATGAGTGAGAAGTAATAGCTCGAAGTGAGCATTGTGGGCATGAAAAACTAAAATTTTTAGAAAATCTGGATTTTATGTAGCCACACAACCGCGTTTTATGCAAGCCCTGGGGGCATGTGGGGTGCGTGGGGTCACCCCAAAGAACCGTTTACTAAAAATTTTCAATATATGAGTTATTTGTTAACCTAATTTGAAATTTTACTTAATTACATAAGTAAAATATTTGTTTGGCTATTAACTTGGGTTTTTATGCTTGATAATTGTGTATTATATTGATGAATTTATGACACATTATCAATTCCATGTTACTAATTGTTAATTAATGCCAATGGAAATAAATTAAATAAAGATGCATTGATATTTTGAATTAGTGTCTATGTTGTGTGACGTATGTTTTCCAAAATAATTTATATACAAGGAAGAAGATGTGACACTCCCATTTAATATTTGTTATTAGAATGATGTAATAGGATTTGCATTGTAATTATTAATGTTTTGTATTATTAATATTGAAGGTTTGTAAGGGGATGAATTTTCACACTAATTCTAAGTATATAATTTTATGTTGGAAATTAGAAACCAAAATATCATTGGAGTCTTAGAGTGAGACTCATTCATGCATGCATTATTGGTTGATGCTATATTTAGTGGATGTGTCACCCATAATTTAATTAACTAATCATTGGTCTAAATATAATTAGGCGCTTAATATTGCTAATATTGTTAGTGATGATTACCAGCAAATTTGCGAAATTTTTGAACTGATAATATAAGTGGGAGTTGAGCTAACTAACTAATAATGCATCTTAAATTCATGAATATAATATACAATTCAAGCATGAAAACACAAGTTAATAGCCAAGAAATCATTTCACTTATTTAATTAAGTAAAAATTCAAATTAGGTTAACAAAATAACTCCAAATTTGAAAATTTTTAATAAAAGACCTTCTAGTGTGGCCCCATGCACCCCACACACCTCTAGCGGTTGTGTGGTTGTGAAAATCCATATTTTTTTCAGAAATTTCAGTCTTTTATGACCACGATGCCCACTTCGGGCTATTGTTTCTCACTTATTGTAACTTCGATTCAAGCATATAATATACGGTTGGAAAGATAACGTGACGAGGAACATATCCATATACATATCTCATGTAAAATAGTATTTTAGTAGTTTTAAAAATGGGTCTAATGGCTCCAAGTAGCTCAAATTTGTCTTTTTCTGGATGTTGTTAGTAGCTACTAGAATTACTCACTCTAATTCACACCCCAAGTCCCAAGCCTTGTGAATGGTGGCTCAAAGAGATAAGAACACGAGGGAGAACTCAATGTTTTTTAGAGAGCCTTAAGTGTGGGAGGGAGAAGTTCCTGCGTGCATTCTCTCTCTTTTGCAACTTATGCAGAGAAATAGAAAAGGGTTAGACATTCCCACGAGTAGCCACTTACTTGTTAGCTTTGTCTTTCTAGTAAGACTAAGCTTACTTGTCCAGTTTGGTTTTCTTATGTCAATGTGGACACATTATATTAGTTTGATACCCTCTCCCACTTGTACACATTAGTAACAACATATGTTTCATTGGTAGCACATGCTTGAGAAAGAACAACACATGCTATTTGTAACAACAGATGCTTTGTTCGTAACAACTCATGCTTTATTTCTCAACCTTAAACATTCATTTTCACTATCATACATGAAGTGGAGTGTGCAACCATACAAGAAAGGTACCGACGAGGATCGTTACATTAAGTCACCATTAAACTAACGCAATGTCACTCAAGATCTCGTTATACCCCCAAATCATTTATAATCACACTATATTTTGCATCTTCGATCCCTCTTTTTAGAAAAACCTATGCAAAATCCCATAATGTATTTGTACTTATGGTTACCATATAGACAACTCATGCCTATCGATAACCATTGTCTTTGTAACTGCCCAGGCAATAAGTCACAAATAGCTTATGTGATGTCAAAATGATTTTTTCTTAGATACTCATGTTAATCCATAAAGTCTTGGCTGCTTTCCTAGTCATACCCTGCTAGACCACATCATTCATAGCCTTTGGATAATATGTTAAAGTAGCAACACCATTTCCCAACTTCATAAAATAGGTCAAAGTTCTGAAGGCTATAGAGGTGGACTAAATGTCCACAAGACTCACACAATGATGAAGAAGGGACCTATTCATCACTTCCTTATTCAGTCGTCTCAAGCACATGCAATATGAAGTGCATGCTATAGTGGAGCTCCCACTAAGGATTTGTCAAGCTCTAAATAACACCATACGGAACACAACTTAGTCACTCCAAAAAGTGACCGACTTGAGCCACCATAGACTCAAGTCTAGCTTCATATAGGCTACATAGATACACTTTCCATGTTCAACTAAACAAGTCTCATCTTAGCACTCAGCTAAGGTGACATACATTATCCTTAATCACGCCACATTAATTAAGGAGATTGGTTATTATTTTGTACCTTACAATACTTTGCCTCATCCCACTCACCATCATAGCACTGGGGTGATGTTTTCATGTGAGAAAGCACATCAAGTATGGTGACAATTTTTAGATATGTGCCATTTTCAATTAAAATTTAATTTACTATGCAAATTCACACAAGATTAAAATGAAAAACATATTTCATTTTTCATTAATGCATAAGTACATGTACAAATATATCAAATCCTTAACAAACCTAAATAGCAATGGGTTTAATATGCATGTGTTCATCTGTGGCATATGTTTCTCAAAATGGCAACCAAGAGTTCGATTATTGAGATACCCAAGGGAAAGAAAGTTGATGATAAAAACTATGACATCTAGCATAGGAAGGTTCAGTAACTTCTCAATGGACGTGAATTGCTCAACCATCTAACCATCAAAATGAGCCCACTCGAGACTGAGAATTTGGCCTAGCATCGCTATGAACATAAGACCTATTCCCTTCGGCAAAAGAAAGATAGAAGTGTGCACTTTACGTTGTTAGCTTACATGCACAATGACCTTATTGGGGAGTTTAAGAACTACCTAATGCCATAGAGATGTGGGACAATTGTGTCTAAAATATAGAGGGACAACAACCATAAGGCTTCATGCCTTAATGCTTAGGTTCAAACAATACATGATGGACCCTAAGTATAACATGATTGAACATCTTAGGGTGATGATGTCCTCTATGATTAGAGAAATGAAGGCAGCAGGTTATGATCTCACAGATGAGTAGTAGGTTCTAGCTATCATTACGTCACTTCCTGAGTCCTCGTGGGGACAAGTGAAGTTGATCCTTACTCATAACGAGGCCATTAAGACCTTTGATGGCATTTCCCACCATTTGGGGCTTGCAAAAATGCAAACTGCAATGTCGTTGCATTAGTTGCCCAAAATGGGCGCAAGGGTGATGACCCTAAATGCAAGAAGGGAAAAATTAAGAACCAAGGGCCTCATGAAGGGTAAGTCACTAAACGCTGTAGAGGTAAACAAGAGGGCAAGAAGGATAAGTCCAATCTCATGTGCTTCAATTGTAGAAAGAACAGACACTTTGCTTAGGAGTGTATTGAGTGCCATGAGGTTTGTCTTTACTTACTTTCTTTTGTATATGCCTTTGTTTGCACACTTACATTTTTTGCTCATTTTTTCATGATTGGATTGTAGATACGGGAGCGACAAAACATATGACCTATAGCATGTAGGATTTGTAGATTACCATCGATTACCGATGGGTAGACATTTTGTAACAATGGGAAATGGAGCAGAAGAGAGGGTCCTTAGTGTAGGAACCTACCAACTTACTTTACGCAGTGGATGCAAATTACTCTTATATGATGTGTTTTATATACCCACTATTCAATTTAATCTACTTTCAGTATCGACACTAGTAGACTTGTTTTTTTTTTTTTCTTGTTTGTAAGAATGGTGTGTCCATTTATCTTGATGATACCCTTCATGGTTATGAGCACTTTGTAATAGTTTATTTATGATGGACTTAAAAGATGCATCTGAATCTCATAAATATTTTGCTCATGTTACTTCTTCTTCTTCTGTTGATATTGAATCTGATTTTGTTAAATGACATGCTCAATTAGAACATATTGGACAAAATAGAATGTCCAGATTGGCTAGAGGAGGGCTATTGGGCTCTCTCGCTAAAGTGAGTGTTCCTACTTGTGAGCCTTGTCTCGTTGGGAAAGCTAGTAGAAAACCTTTTGGTAAGGCTAAAAGGGCTTCACATCCTTTAAAGTGGATCCAATATGATATTTATGGGCCTATGAATGTGAGAGCGCATAATGGCACAACTTAATTTATCACATCCACAAATGATTTCTCATGACATGGCTTAGAATTTATGTTACCTCATTGCTCAGAAGATTTGTATTGTTTCAAACGCTTTGTAGCTCAGTTTGAGAATCAGAAAGAGAAGAGCATTAAGGCTCTTCGTATTGATAGAGGCCGAGAGTACTTCTTTGCTCAATTTAGAGAATTTTTTGAGAATAAGAAACTCCTCAACAAAATGGGGTTGAAGGGAGAAGGAAACGAATTATGTTAGACATGGTTAGGTTGATGATGGCTCAAGTCAACCTCCTAATTAAGTTTTGGGGGGATGCCTTTGAGACTGCGGTATACATCCTTATCCAAATGCTCACTATGTATGCCCCGACTATTCCATATGAGTTATGGAATGAAGATAAGCCTAATTTGGAAGGCCTAAGGCCACGAGGATATGTTGGTTATGTTCACCACTAAGTTTGTGAAGTTAGGCTATAGAGTTAATAAACGTGTGTTTATTAGAGCATTCTAACGGCTATATGATATATGATGAACATCATGGAGGGCTCATTGAGTATCGAGGTATAGATTTTTTGGAGGATGATTTCCGTATTATTGGTGAGATCAAACAAAGTCTTGATCTCTATGAGTTAGAGGAACATCAAGACAAAGTGCCCCAAGTGGATTTGGATTCACAATCCATTCTGATGACTATTGAAGTCAGTGGGAGCATAGAACTTAAGCCTCAGCCTCCAGAATTACGTAAGAGCTAACATAGAAATGTTTCACAGACACTTTGAAATAGAAGGTGGGTCCTTCTTGAGCATTTATGTTGATGTTGACTTCTTCTTTTGAAGAAGCAATGAACTCACCAATTTCGAGTAAGTGGCTTGTAGCAATGGAGGATGAGATGGAATTCATAGCTAAGAACCATGTGTGGGACTTAGTCAATCTACCTGTTGGGCGTAAAATCATTGGAAACAAATGGGTCTTAAAGGTTAAGTGCAAGACAGATGGATTAATTGATAAGTATAAGGCCCGATTAGTGGTGAAAGGTTAGACCCAAAAAGAGGTTGTGGACTACGATGAGACATTTCTTCTTGTCGTGAGATTTGTGTCTATTCTCCTCATCCTAGCTATTATTGCATATATAGATTTGGATTTGTTCCAAAATGGATGTTAAAAATGACATTTCTGAATAGATAAATAAATGAAGAGATCTATATGGATCAACTCGTTGGGTTTCAAGAATAGGGAAAAGAGCACAAAGTGTGTCACTTGAGACGTTCCATTATAGCTTGAAACAATCATCTAGACAATGGTATCTTAGATTTCATCAAGCCATTACATCAGTAGGCTTTGCAATGATTGAAGAGGACCATTGTGTATACATAAAGAGATAAGAGGGTGTGTTTCTTATACTCTCCTTATATGTAGATGATATTTTGATAGCTGGGAATGAGATATATATGATCATTACCACTTAAAAGTGGTTGTCCTCTACTTTTGAAATGAAAGGTTGTCCTCTACTTTTGAAATGGAGGACATGGGTGAAACAAATTATGTTATCGGGGTTAAGATCCAGAGGGATCGTGCTAAGAGATTTCTAAGTTTGTCTCAAGAAACCTATATTAATAAGATCTTGAAACGTTTCCATATGTATAATTGCAAACCTGTTGACACTCCAATGGAGAAGGGCCTATACCTAAGTATAGATCAATGTCCAAATATAGAGGTAGAAATACAACAAATGGCTAAGGTGCCATATGCAAGCATTGTTAGTATTCTAATGTACGCTATGTTATGTACTCGACCTGATATATGCTTTGCAGTTAGGATGGTTAGTCGATATCAAAGTAATCCTAGACCAACGCATTAGGAAGCGGTCAAAAGAATACTTAGATATCTAAGAGGAACCACTAACATGGCTTTGTGCTATTAACATGGGAGCCTTAAATTGGTTGGATATAGTGATGGTGATGGATCTGTTGATAGAGATGAGCACATTGGGAGAAGAGTCATTTGTTTATGTAACAAGAAACAATAGTGCATGTCATTGTCTATGATGGAGTCTGAGTATGTTGTATATACCTCGGTGGTGTAAGAGGTGATATGGTTGAGGGGATTTTTTAGGAGCCTCAATATTACTAGGCATATTCATGAAGCCTCAGTTATTTATTTTGATAACACAATTGCAATTGCCTATGCAAAGGACACGAAGTATCTTGGAACAACAAAGCACATAGATACTTGATACCACTTCATCCATGATATCATTGCACAAGGACATGTGATCCTAAAGCATGTCTCTACAAGAGATATGATAGCTGATCCTTTTATTAAACTCATTTTTAGAGATGCTTTAGTTTTGATGGGGATTTTATGTATTTGTACATTTACTTATGTATTAACAAAATATGTTTTTCATTTTAATCTTGCGTGAATTTGCATAGTAAATTAAGGTTTATTAAAAATGGTAGATATCTGAAAATTGTCACTAGGCTTGATGTTGCTCTCTCACAAGAGAACATCGCCCCAATGTTATGAAAACGAGTGAGATAAGACAAAATATTACAAGGTACAAAATGATAGGCATTCTCCTTAATTAGTGTAGTGTGATTAAGGATTATGCATGTCGCCTTAACTGAGTGCAAAGATGAGACTTGTTTAGTCGAACATGGAAAGTGTATCCATGTGGCTTGTATGAAGCCGGATTTGAGTCTATGGTGGCTTAAGTCGGTCACTTTCTAGAGTAATTGGGTTGTGTTCCGTATGGTGTTATTTATAGCGAGACAAATCCCTAGTGGGAGCTCCACCATAGCATACACTTCATACTGCATGTGCTTGAGATGACCAAATAAGGGAGTCATGAATATGTCCCTTCTTCATCACTGTGCGAGCTTTGTGGACATCTAGTCCACCTCTATACCCTTTGGAACTTTGACCTATGTCTTGAAGTCGGGAATTGGTGTTGCTAATTTAGCATATTATCTAAAGGTTAGGAATGATGCAGTCTAGCAGGGTATGATTAGGAGAGCAACCAAGACTTCATGGATTGACATGAGTGTTTAAAGAAAAATAATTTTGATATCATACAAGCTATTTATGACTCATTGCCTGGGCGGTTACAAAGACATTAGTTGTCGATAGATATGAGTTGTCTATATGGTAACCATGAATACAAATACATTATGAGATTTGCATAGCTCTTTATGAAAAGAGGGACCAGAGATGCAAAATCTAGTGTGATTAGAAATGATTTGCGATATAACGAGATCTTGAGTGATGTTATGTTAGTTTGTTGGTGACTTAATGTAATGATCCTCACTGATACCTTTCTTGTATGATCACACGCTCCACTTCTTATATGATAGTGAGAATGAATATTTGAGGATGAGAAATAAAGCATGAGTTGCTATGAACAAAGTGTTTGTGCTACGAATATGCATATGTTGTTCTTTCTCAAGCATGTGCTGCTAATGTGTACAAGTGGGAGATATAGCAAAATAATATAATGAGTCCACATTGGACAAGAAAACCAAAGTGGACAAGTAAGCTTGGTCTTACAAGAAAGACAAAGATAACAAGTGAGTGGTTACTTGTTGGAATGTCTATCTTTTTTTTTTCTATTTCTCTACATAAGTTGCAAAAGAGAGAATGTCTGAAGGAGCTTCTCCCTCCCACACTTAAGGCTCTCCCAAAAGTATTGACTTCTTCCTCATGCTCTTATCTCTTTAAGCCATCATTCACAAGGCTTGGGATTTGGGGTCTGAATTAGAGTAAATAACTATAATAGCTGCTCACAACATCGAGAAAGGGCAAATTCGAGTTCCTTGAAGCCATTAGAGCACAAGGTGGACTTGTAAAGCAAGCACGAGAGAAAGGGACTTGTCAAGTTTGAGAGATAAGGTCTCACTACACCTTCCAACAATCTTGATACCTTAAAATCTGTCTATCAAATTGAAAGAAAAGAAGATGATCAACTAAAATGGCCAAACAAGCATACGTAGCTTATTAGAACTTTGACACTTAAGTACTTCTTGTAAAACTCTTAAAACTTCACTGCTCATTTAATTATAGATATTTAAATGTAATTATTTTATATAATTTACATTAGTAGTCAATAATTGTATTTACCTTAACCAAATCTAACGTAATGAATTCTTTATATCAATTTTCATGTGTTTGGTTGTTTTGAGGAATGCTAAAATTGAACCGATGCTATCCTAAACAAAATATAGATTTTTATTTGGTTAATAATGATGAGTGAGGATCTTCTATCTAATTTTACTCTATCTCCAATGGTCAAAGCGACATTGTTCTCTAAACTCACATCCAATATTCAAAACGACATTATTTTGGACACGAAAAAAAGTTGGACAATTTTTAAACTTATATCCAATAGTCAAAACGACGTCGTTTGGACATTAAATATAGGGTTAGATAGGGTAAAATTAGATAGAAGATCTGAACTCAATGATAACACCTACCACATAAATTAACTAATAATTCCAAAGCCGTTTTAAACATTAGATAGAGTTACACGGAGCAAAATTGGACAAAAGATCTAAACTAAATAATAACACAAACATAGATTAACTAATAATACCAAAGGGTATTATGTTAGGATTAAGCGTCATAGATTTATGCATCTATACAGATATTTAACAGAGATTAAGAAGTTTTATTAATAAACGCTGACATGATTGATCCGTACTTAAATCGCATGCCAAAACAAAAATATCAAGTATAGGACATGACGTGCAAATGAGCAATCGTGCAAATGCCCATTCTATCGCTCTCCTAATGATGATGCATTTACCCGGCTAAATTTGTGGAATTGATTATAGTAAAAGGTTTAGAAAGTTTGGTTGGGTCACGAAGAAAATGACAATGCCACATGTAAAGTCAGCATTTAAGTGTGACTCTTTCTAATTTTCATTACGTACAGTAATAGGGAAAAAGAATCACTGTTGGGAATGTGATAATTATGTGAACGTTTTAAGTGTGACCCTTCCAAGCTTTTAGATAGATCATATATTAATTGTTGTCAGCATTTAATTTTGGTTCTTTCTAAGATTAATCATATATAATAGACTCAAAATCAATATTGGGACAATAATATGAAGTAATTGATTTATGACGTGATCTTTTTCATTGTTTTCTGCTTGACAATAAGGTCCATTTCAAGTTAGTAACTGATGTCAAGCTTGAAAATTAAGGGGAATAAAATGTAGACTAATGAAAAATTGATGTCAATAGCATATTCAGCCAAATGTTCAACTTGCTAGACCCGTATACAGGCGTGGTTAAATTGAAAACCTACTAGCCTTTGTAGGCATTTCAATGGAAAGAAGCCAGACTCTAGAGTAACTTGTCAATGCATGGCTTTTGGGACTGGTATCTCAATTAGGGTCTTAAAGGTTAATCCATTTTAGTTTTTAGATTTATTTTTCTTTCCTCCTTAATTTTAAATTTAGATTGCTGCAAATTCACAAGCGATGGTATTAGGGTTGTCCCACATCTATAACTCTATGATCATAGATTTTGAGTTAGCATATAATTTTTTTTTATTGTGAATGAAATCATTTAATCATCGTTCAATTTCTTCTCAAACTAACTGATATCAATAAGAGGTAATTTCATGATAGTAATCAATCTAACAATTACATATTTTTAACTTTAAATAATATAATGATACATGCTCAATTGTTTACTATTAAAATATTTGGGGCACCACGTTAGGTCTCTCTTAAACATATTTAATTTTAATAGTATCTTATTATAAGTCAATTTTTATTATCAAAATTTTAAAGACATCTTCCAGTTATAAAAATAATATATGTAAATATTTAATGGTTAAAAGTACTTTTTAAACCTTATTATTTTCATTCTAGTACAACTTGAACTATATCGTTTCAGAGCATTCAATTACAATTTTATCATTTTCAAAATATTCAGAATATTCCCTAAGTAGAGTAAACTTTTACCTATTGTCATGTCATTGTTGACGAAAGAGCATGTAATATGAAGAAATTGTAACGTATTTTATGTTGTGAATTGTTGTACAATGTGTGTTATATTTATAGCACTAAGTGAGATAAGATGAATCCAATTAAAATTGATTCAATCTAAACTAAATGATAAGACGAAATAAAAATTACAAAAGAATGGATATGAACATGTGAATAATGTGAAATGATACAATATATGGTAGCTAAATTGTTGAGATGTTATCAACCTCCTCGAGCTCACAGTACGAGGAAACTGTGAGCTTGTCTAAATTGTTGAAAAAAATGAAGAAGAAAGAGCTTTGGTTATAATATTAACAATTTGAGCATAGGTGAAATGTATCGAATGAATAAAGCTTTACTGGCCACGAGATCATGAACAAAATAAATATCAATTTCAATTTTCTTGGACAAGCATGAAAAACTAGATTTGAGGCAAAAAATATAGTGTCAAGATTATCACTCCAAAGGGTTGGGAAAAGGGTAATAAAAACCAGTTCACCAAGAAGAATAGTAATCTATATAATTCTACAAAGGCAAAAGCAATTTTGTAGTACTCAACCTTAGTACTAGATTGAGCAACAACGGGTTGCTTCTTAGCGCTGCAGTAAATAAGATTAGGCCTAATAAAGATAAAATAACTAGGCATAGAACACTGATCATTAGCACAACCAGCCTAGTTAGCATCATAATAAGCTTTTAAAGAAAAACTAGGAGATTTGGTAAAAGGAATGCTACGAGAAAGTGTGGAGCAGAGATATCATAGAATTCAGTTTACCACATACCAGTGAATGTCAGTAGGACATTGTAAAATTTTGGATACCTTATTGACAGTAAATTGACTG
Source organism: Erythroxylum cataractarum (assembly GCA_024703695.1). NCBI lineage: Eukaryota > Viridiplantae > Streptophyta > Magnoliopsida > Malpighiales > Erythroxylaceae > Erythroxylum > Erythroxylum cataractarum. The sequence continues at coordinate 47,863,956 of JANJEY010000007.1, forward strand.
TCAAGACAAGTGAGACAAAGATATTGAAATATATCAATAGTGCTACAAAATTCAGTCAGACTAGAAAGGGAACATTATGATTTGTGTACAAGGGAAGAGATGCAGTAATGAGTGTATGAACTAGTTTAGATTTATCAAAATCAACTAGAAGAAGAATATCTTTGGTGTATTGTGTTTGGTTGAGAAGAATGCCTTGAGAAGTGGTATAAGCTTTAATACCAAGAAAGTGGTGAAATGGACCTAAGTCTTTTATAGAAAAAGTAAACTTGAGATCGTGGATAAGTTTTATGATGAATGAGGGTGAAGAATCATTGACTAAGATGTCATCCGCATAAACTAAGAGAAAGGTTGTTTAAGAGTTGATTTTATAAAAGAACAAAGAGGTATCAGACTTTGAGGGTTTAAAATGAAGATCAAGTTTTTGACTTAGGCGATGAAACCATGCTTGAGTGGCTTGTTTAAGACCATATAAGGCTTTATCGAGTCTGCAAACATAGTAAGGATGGTGGGGATCGGTGAAGCCAGGAGGTTGAGACATGTAAACAGGTTCTTGTAAGTAATTATGAAGAAAGGCAGTATTGACATCAAGTTAGCGAATAAGGCAATTATGAAATATAGCCAGGGAAATGATGATGCAAATAGTTGTTGGTTTGACAATAGGACTAAAAGTGACGATATAATAAACTTCTAGGGTTTGATGATAACCTTTTGGCTATAAGACAATCTTTGTAACGCTTAAGAGAACTATTAGAATTTTGTTTAGCGCAAAAAATCCATTTACAAAAGACAATGTTTCCATTTGGTAAGGGAGGAACAAGAGTCCATGTGTTATTGTGATGGATAACGCTGAACTCATCATGCATCGCTTAGTGCTAATGAGGAAATTTGTTAGCTTGAGTAAAGGATGTGGGATCAGAAAAAATATTTGAGATGGTGATAGTATAGGTGATGTAATCAAAAAAGTGATGAGGGATATAGATGTGGTCTAGGGTACTTGTGATCATGGAATGGGGAGGAGGAGGTAATGTAGTTGTGATAGGGGGAAGAAGAAGTAAAGGGTAGTGGAGAAAGAGTTAAAGATAAATAAATAGGAGGTCAAGTAGGTGAGAGGGAGGATGAAAAAGGAAAATTTTTGTAGGGAAAAAGATGTTCAATGAAGTGAATATGATGGGAAATCTAAAGCTTAGAGATGATGGGATCAAAGAATCAATAATCTTTATATTAAGGGGTATAAGCAAGAAAACTCATTGTACAGATTTTGGTGTAAGTTTGTCTATACGAGTGGATCTCAAATAAGGAAAACAGGCACAATAAAAAATGTGAAGGTGAGTAAGGTTAGGTTTAGTGTAGTAGAGGACCTCATGAGGAGATTTGTGATGAAGAATAAGAGTGGGAGGGAGGTTGATAAGGTAGACAATAGTGGTGAATGCTTCGTACTAGAGAAATTTAGAAGAGAGGAATTAAGAAGAAGAGTGAGACCAGTTTTAGTTATATGAAGAATTTTATGTTCAATAGGACCATTTTGTTGGGGTATATAGGGATATGAGGTGTTAAGAGTGATTCTATGGGAAATAGGATAGTGAGCAAAAGCACCTTTTGTGAGATTAAGAACTCCATCACATTGAAATGTTTGTATAGTAGTGGAGAAAAAAATTTAGAGGTAGTTTTAAAGGTTTGAAAGCGAAGTAAGGCATGATTTATGGGTTAGAGGAAAAATTCATGTAAAGAAACTAAAATCATCTACAAATATAATGAAATATCAATAAACAAGGTGGGAAAGAGATAAGGAGAGACCCCAAATGTCACAATGAATTAGTTGTAAGGGTTTGACAAAAATACAAAAAGGCAGGAAAAGAAAGGCGAACACTTTTGCCTAGTAGACAAGAAGTATATGGAAAGTGAAATTATAAAATAGTACCTAATTTATATAATGTAGAGTGACATGGGAGATGTTAAGGTACCGGTAGAGGAAAATAGGAAGGGTGTGTCCATTACCGACAATGACTTGATTGGATCCTCCATATGGTGTGATATATTCTATGAAATTAGGTTGTGGAGTCATGTGGGCAATTGTGCCAATATTTGTTAACCAATCAGTAACAATATTGTGATTAAAGGGAGTCAGATCATAATTAGATTGAATATTCATAATGAAAGGAGCGGTTACAGGATTTGGAGTATCGAAATCGACAGTGAACAGTAATTTGTCTCCATTTCTAGCATATTTGACATTGGGTAAGGGGCTTATTGTTCTAGAAATTAGGCTTAGGATAAAAGGTATTATGATGGTTTTGGGATTGAAATTGGGTTGGGTTGTGTATGGAGGGATAGGGTATATTTTCATTAACCTATATAGGCTCAGAATGTGGTGTATTAAAATTGGGCCTAGTGAATGGGCCACTAAATGAGTCAACTTGTGGATAGGAGGATCCAACAAAGGTAGGGTTAAAATTAATTCCCCACATGAATTCAAGGAAAATGTTGGGTGTCTCCCACATTGTCTGTAACATCCCGTTACTGTTAGCAAAGTTATTATGGTAATATTGGGGTTAGACTGATAGATTTCATTGCATTCACTGATTGAGCGTGTTACTGGCCTCTAATTATAGAGGAACAGGTTTAT
>JANJEY010000007.1:47895131-47917472 GCA_024703695.1 Erythroxylum cataractarum
ATTTTATTTCATCTCTTTTATACTCCTCCATTCACTTAAGCCCACTTATTCTCAAGCCCACTTCTTCACTCACTTCCTTCTTCTTCTTTTACTTCCCTACTACAACTTAAGCCCATACAAGCCCATTTCACTTACTCTTCTTCCTTTATTTCCTCCTTCCTTCTTATCTTCTCTTTAACCACTTAAGCCCACAAATCTTTAAGCCCATCTTATCTCTTTTCTTTCCTACCTCATTTAAAGCCCAACTAACATATTCAATTACATTAACTCTTACCTAACTCATTAATGCTATCCACATTAATTAATTGATCTCATTTCCATTTATGCTAAGTTAACTTACTAAATAAAATCTAATCATGCTTAAATAAAATAAAATAAAAATTTTGGGCTAACATTTTGAGTGCCTTGAATGGTTTGGGTCATGAATATGATCCTTTAGTTGTATTTATGTCACATAAGATTAAATCTGCCTCACTTCAAGATGAACAATATACACTGATGATGCATGAGCAAAGGATTAAACAATTAAACAAAACTGCTCAACTCCATTTATCAAAATCATCACCTAACTTTATGGCTTAAAGCAATGGTAACTTTCAAAATAAAGGAGGCGGTCAAAATGGAAGAAGTGGATCTAGAGATTGAAGTGGCAGATGGAATGGAAAAAATATCTACTATCAATTATGTCAAAGGCAAGGCCATGATGCACTAAAATGTTACAAACATTTTGATCATAATTGGTTGGGCAATCAAAGCATAAGCCACCATCACAACAACAACAACAATCTGGTTTCATCACAAGCAACACAAGGACATGTAAAACAACTCTCTCATATGATTACCACCCCAGAAATAGTAAGAGACACATCTTTGTATGTGGATAGCGAGTCAACAAATCATGTCACAGCAGATCTTAACAATCTTGCTATTAGCACAGAATACATTGGGAAAGATCAGCTTGCAGTTGTTAATGGTAATATACTTACCATTAGTCATAATAGCCCCACTTTATTACATATAAGGACAACCTCTCACACACCAATTTCCTTTAAACATATATTACATGTCCCACAAATTCCAAAAAACATGTTAAGCATCTAAAAAATATATAATAATATTGTGGTGGTATTTTCTGATGTTTTTTGTGTTTTCATGGACAAAGTTACAAAGGAGGTGCTGCTTAAGGGAACCCTAAAAAATCATTTGTATAGTCCACACATCACCCCATTAACCAAGCCACTTCCTAAACTTTTTTCATCAACTATTTCAGCCCCAACAAGTAGCCTATCAATCCATACCAAGCCACTTTCTAAAGTTTTTTCGCTAACTATTTTAGCCCTAACGAGTAGCCTATTTGTCTATACCAAATCAGATCAAAATGCTAACAATTTGTTTTTCAAATCCCTTAAAGACACAACAGGTTTATCTAAACATTGTAGTGAATTTGATGCTAGTTTAACTGCAAAAACCAATGTCAATGTATGTAATGCCATGCTTGGGCATCCATCTCAAAATGTGCTTAAACAAATCCTTGGTTAATGAAATTCAATGTTAGTTTGTGTCCAATTGATTTTTGTGAGTCTTGAAAGTTGGGAAAACTTCACAAACTTCATTTCACCACACATGATATCACTGCCAAACTCCCTTTAGAGTTGTTATATTCAGATATTTGGGGGCCATCCCTTTATATCTCCACTAGTGGTCATAAATACTACATTGTTTTCATAAATGCTCGCACCTTTAAAACCAATGTTGAACTCAATCTCAACAGAAAAATAAAGGCCTTTCAAACTAACATGGGAGGTGAATTTCAATCCTTCATTCTTTACTTGAATCAACGAGGTATTCAAGTTAGATTTAGTTGGCCCAATACATACTGACAAAATGGTATCTCCAAGAGAAAACATAGACATATAACAGAGACATGCCTTACTTTACTTGCACATACAAAAATGCCTCTAAGCTACTGGTATAAATCCTTCTCCATATTTGTATTTCTCATAAATAATCTCCCAACTCCTCTTTTGAAAAACATTTCTCCTTTGGAAAAACTCTACAACAAAAGAATAAACTATATGTATATGAAAACATTTGGTTGTGTTTGTTTTCCAAATATAAGGTGTTATTCATAACATAGCTTAATTTTCACACTTCAAAGTGCATTTTTCTAGGTTACAGTACTATACATAGAGGCTACAAATGCTTAAATTAATGCTGGCAGGAAAATTTTTGTGTCCAGACATATAGAGTTTAATGAGTTAGATTTTCCTTTTCAATAATTATTTACTCCACAAAAAATCCCATATAACCTTCTCAGACAAAGTCTTCCTTCATTTTTTCTAAACTTAGCTTCTCTAAAGTTATACAGGTCTCGTTCCATTTCCATATATATAGAGGGTTCTCTAGCTGTAGTAACCTCTCCTCCTCAAGGATCAATTCCAGTTCCTAATCACAATCTTAGGTACCTTCTATTGTTAACTTTACTAGTGACACATCACCATCCCAATTTTACAAACTAGCAACCTCCTCCCATCCTATGCAAACCAGATCAAAAATTGGGATTTACAAACCAAAAGCCCTCACCTCCACAAATATTTCACTTTTAGTTTACAAACCAAAAATAGTCAAAGAAGCCTTGACATATCCTAGATGGTATAAAGGCATGTGTGAAGAATTTAAAGCCTTGGAAGCTTTTCTGTCTCTAAGTACAAAGCCAAGTTAGTAGCAAAAGGATTTCATCAAGCCCAAAGAATTGATTACTTTAATGCTTATAGTCCAATCATAACAACCTCCATCATTAGATTTATCTTTTCTCTTGCTATCTCACAAGGGCGGAATATCCGATAGGCTAATATCAATAATTCTTTCCTCAATGGAGAGCTTGAAGAAACTGCTTACATACAACAACCTAAAGGCTTTGTCAATCCTACATATCCATCTCATGTTTGTAAGCTATCCAAGGTACTTTGTGGCCTTAAACAAGCCCTAAGAGCATGCTTTAACAAGTTAAAATTAACATTATTGCATGGGCATTTCAAAACTCAAAGTATGATATATATTTTTTCTATAACAAGGTCGACACTCATCTGATCCTTTAGCTAGTTTATGTTGATGGCATCTTGATTACAGGTGAAAATGTCAAGGCTATTGAAAGTGTTATTGCAAAATTAAACTCCAATTTTTTATTGACAACTATAGAAAATTTTGGCTACTTTTCAAATTTGAGACCTTTCAAGACTCATCAGGTCTCTACCTCACTCAAACAAATTACACAAATGACTTGTTGAGGAAGAATAATATGGAGCCTTGTAAGCCTTATTATTCATCAGTCAGCATAAATACAAAACTATCACAGTATGAAGGTGAACCTTTTGAAAATTCCTTCCTATATCAAAGTGTCATTGGTTCCCTATAATATCTTACCCACACTCACCAAGATATTAGCTTTATTGTCAACAAGCTAAGCCGATTCCTAATTGCTTCAACTATACACTAGACTGCCTGCAAAAGAGTGTTACGGTATCGTAAGGGCACATCACAATAGGGACTTCACTTCTAAGCTTCCTCAATGCCTCTTGATCTACAAAGTTTCAGCAATGCTAATTGGGCAAGCTCACTAGGTGACAGGAAGTCCACTATTGGCAAGTGCATCTTTCTAGGAGGAAATATAATTTCTTGGAGTTCCAAAAAGCAAACAGTAGTTGCTCGTTCCAGTACAGAGGCAAAGCATAGGGCACTATCTCAAGCCTCCATAAAAATGCTTTGGCTTATATCTCTACTCGCTAAACTTTGCTTTTCTATTCCTTATCGTCTAGTGATATAGTGTGATAGCACAAGAGCTCAATCTTTGGCACTCAATCCAATTTTTCATACTAGTGTAAAACATATTGTAATTGATGTATATTTCGTTAGGGAAAAATTAGCAAAAGGTTTACTGGAAGTTCTATATATTAGCACTTGTGATTAGCTAGCTGACATGCTCACTAAACCTCTTGCTCTTGATTGCTTTCACCAGCTTGCTTCCAAACTAAACATGGTTCAAAATCCCAAGTTTAGTTTGCAGGGGGTGTTAGAGAATAGAGTTGACCCAACCTTGAATTAAATATAAAGCAAACCCAATCACAATCAACCCAAGTTCAAGCTTCTTCAAAATAATATGGTGCAACTCATTTACAGGATAAAATAGTTAGTGTTGTTTCTAGAATCTGTTACAATTCTATTTTAACAAAATATTAATTTTTGGCTAGTTTGTATAGATAAGAGCTCCTATATATTCTTTTCTGGTTTCCATTGATGTTAATGGGTTAGAAATGGACATCATAGATTGTTTCATGATTATGTATATAAAAGACAATGCTATAGTGAATGAAATTATCAAAGAAGCTTTTATCACTCTTTGCTCAATTTTAGTTTTCATTCTAGAGTGTGGACCCTTTCCTTCAAAAACATTAAATAAGGAATTGAATTGGGGCGACAAAACTTATTCTATTATAAATCAGGTTACTGTTATACATAGGTTCTGTTAGGAAAATGGATAAAGTAACATTGATCTTTTTGTGCAAGCTTTTAGTTTTCATATTTATTTTCATTAATTATTACCTTGTAGAGTTAAGATGCACTTTTGTTATTACTCTATATATTTCTAGAATCTAGTATATTAGTTACTAATCATATATACCACTTTTTAGTTTTTACACGATTAACTAATGCCAGATTTTAGGATATAGATGACTAATAATATACATCTACTATAAATAAAGACAAAAGTTAAATTTTTGCAAATAATGATTTGTCTGTATTCTCTTTGCTTATATTTTCTAAACATATTTAATTTTAATACTTGTTTATTTAAGTTCTCTAATATAAAGGTTCATATTATAATCTTCCATTCTAAAGTTTAAATTTCCATCAATTTTTATTGAACAAAATTTTAAGTGACACACTCAAAATAAATTATGTGTATATACATCAAATTTTATTAGCTTATTTTGATAAAATTAAAAATTTGAAAGATCTAAAAAATAGGTTTTGAATTTTGAATAAAAATCCTAACTAATCTAGTTTTTATTAGGCACATTATTACTAATGTTTTTCAAACGTATAGAGAAAGAAAAAGAAGAAAGGGTAGTTGGAACTATAATGTGGAATTATGGAAGAATGTAAGTGATAGAAACATCTTAGACAAAGATGAATTTAGGGAGGAGATTTATACCTTATGAAATGTACTAGGTAAGATTTATCTCTCTTATAAAAAAAACTATATAAGTAACCTACTTAAATATATTTAAGTTTTGAACTTTTATGTTTTAGGGCAGGGCACAAGCAATTTTTAAGTGGATCAATCCATATGTGTGTTCTATAGCTATCCAAATATTTTGAGAATACCCACATAAGAGTGTCCCACGTTGAATAAAGAGGGGAAAGAAGACTAAGATAAGAGGTACATTGTGAAAGTTGATACATAGGGAAAAACTTCTTTGGCTTATCATTCGTAATAAACTTAATACAGTTGACAGACTCTCATATCTACAAATAAATAGATACTACCCTCTATGTTCTACACATGAGGAATCCAGGGATCACTTGCTCTTCACTTGTCCAGTGGCTAAGGTGATCTTGATGGGGCTTTGTGTGCACTTGCAAAAGACTAGGAAGTGAAAAATGTCTCAGAACCTAGTGAGACGAATTACCCTTCTTATTGTCATAAATGAAGCTTTTACTAGGATTAACTTTCAATTCGAAAACCATATAAAATTACTTTGATGATGTACTTTTCTAGTAGGAAACTACTGTTTCATAATATATTAACAAAATAGTTCACTGTTTCAATCTTAAGCCACTCCTAGTTATTTGACGTTGTGCCTGAATTATCACTGATATTGATAATTTTGTTCTAGTTTTTCTATAAAAGAATTTGGCATTAAATTCTCCTTCCTTACGTCAATTCATTCAAGTAGTTATGAAAGGCTAGAGTTCCCATGTAAGACCTTAATTTACCATTCTCTCAAGTTTTGAGGCCATTATCTAGTGGAGTAGCTTAAAGGATGTCCTACACCAAATTCAAACCCTTTTTTCTTTTAATATCCCTGTTTTAAAAGAACTTGTCTTTTCTCATCTCAAATTTGATGACTGAAGTTTCTTAGTATAGGAATCTAAGGAGTGACCTTGAACTAAAGTTTCAATAACTTTAATAAATGCTTCTTTAGGACTCATGACACTAAATAGCAAATTGTTAAATTTAAAGGGTGAGTGCCTTCTTCCATCTTGTGCTCCTATTGAACCTTGATAGAGTTATGATCAAATATAAAATAGTATCCAATTTTTCCAAAGAATTAGGAAAGGCTTTCATTCACTGGTTTTTAACTATGGATCTATCTAGATTCTTCATCAAATTCATATTATTTGATTGATTATTATCCTAAGTATGTTCCATTTAGGGTATGACTAAACCATTTCATTGATACAACATTTATAATTTTCACTGTTGCCACTGAAGACGTTAATGTTGCCTTCTGATTCATAAATAAACATAATAGCATTGAAATCCCCCGTAACTATCTAAGGTAAGTAGGATTGATACTAATATAGATTAAATATGACCATAAATGCTTACGAAGAGAAGAATTATTTAAAGTGTGAACAAAAGTGACTTGAAAGGTGCAACTAGAAGAGAGGAAAAAGACTTGAATATAAACGAATTCATTTGATATAGAGATAATTAAAACTATTATTTTAGAAGAATTAAAAAAAAGAATATAATCATTATTAATCCCTAATGGCACCTAAGAGGTGGATAATGGGCGTTTATAAATTTTTAACTGAAGGTCATTAACTTAATATGTTAATGATCATGATTTATAGAGCATAAAGGCAAGAAATAAAATAATAAATTTTAATAATACACTTAAGTGATAAGGTAAAAGAGTAAGTAAAGAGAAATACAAACCAATTTATAGTTGTTTAATAAATAACCCTTGCCTATGTTTACTTCCTAAACTCTTCTTGAATTTTCAATATAATTCTTCTTCCAAGGCAAAGAATAACCTTCATACAATATTTTCTTTGAAAAAGAGTAACCATTTAACAATCTTCCTCTAAAGTGAAGAGGAACCTTAATACCACTTGGAACACCCCAAAATATAATAAATGAGAACTAAAATGGAAGCTCACCAATCAAAATAGCTTATTTTATCACTTTAATAATAAAAAGGCTCACTCACTCAAAAAGAGATAAGTGAATGCTCAAATGGTTGAAAAACAGTTAGAAATATGTGTAAAAGACACTAGAATGCTTCTTGATACAATAATCAAGAGACCTTTCTATTAGAAAAGTCTTTAATAGCTCTTGATGAATGAAAAAATGCATGTAATGATATAATATGAAATGTTTGATCATGATAAGATTTTAACAAAGTGAGATTACAATTAACATTTCAAAACATTAAATGACCTTGATATGCTTTGATCTTCTTTTATTCTTGACTTAATCTTCACTTTGTAGTAGCAAACTTTATCTTTTCTTTTATCATCTTCACGAATGATCTTCTTGAGTTATGTTTGATTTCACCTTGTTTTTATGAAACTTCTTATCAAGATAACAAAATCATTAGTGGGATTTATGTGTTGTTATCATCAAAACATTGATTGCAACCTTCTTTATTTCAATAATCTCCTTTTTATGATGATAAAATATTTACAATATTAAAGAGTAATAATAAGATTAAGCGTACAAGTAACTATCTATATGATGATAATCAATAGCTTCCCCTGAATTCATGCTTAAAAATAATTAAATATAGAAAATAGATAATTAAAACCAACTAGGTGAAATATGAATAATAAAAGATATATTAAATATCAAGTAAAAGAAATTGCTCTAATATAACTAAATTGCTCTTTCCCCTTTTTAAAAACATCAAAAATCAACTAACTAAAGGAAGAAAATAAAATTTAAGCAAACAATATAAGTCATCAAGTTGATGTATCGTGATGTCTCGAAAAGAGTCAAGTTTGCCTCATAATGTAATAAGTTGATATTTAATGGCTTGTAAATGAGCATTAGGTGTATACTTATGGCATAGGCATAAGGCAATAGCCTCATTATCTATAAGTAGCTTGAAAATAACTCAGGAGAGGCTCATTAGGACCAACGTCATATGGGAGAATCTCATTTATTGGTTAAAGATGCTAAGGTTAGGGTTGTTGCCACTGGTGTGGCTATTTCGTTAACCATCAACCAATTAGGAACCTATACAAATGAGGGTTGTAAAGCTAAAAAATAAATTAAAATTAATCTCATCTTCAATGGGAGGAATGTGAAAATGTTAGAAGATAAAACAAAGTGTTAGGTATAAGGAATGCTTTTTTTTTTTCTTAATTTGATGGAAATACACCGTGTCGAGGAAAACGAAGAGGCGTGATATTGGATAGGATCCAAAGTTCATCATACCCTAAGAAAGTAAACTGATCACTAAAAGAAATAAAATTATAATTAATAAAGAAATGATGGAATAAAGGAATAACATTAAGTCCACAAACATCTTTGAGTTTTTTAGTGACCTCTGCATTAGTACCTAAAGATGATTTTCACTTTATTAACCATAGATTAAGTTCAAACTTGATATTGGGTACAACAACTATAATGAGTAACTTTTTCAGGAATAGGAATGCCTAAGATCTTATTTATTTGTATCATGAGCTAAATGACTATCAATATCTTGGATCATAAATAAAATATAGTTGTCACCTTGAATCATTCTAAGTTAAAGATTATAATAAAATAGCGACTAATATGAAAGGTTGTTTAAGAAGAGATTCCCACTCTCAATCAATGAAAAATTATATTACACCATATTCCTTAAAATGTTTTAGTTAAGATGGAGAGATGACCTAGTGTTTTTTTTATTACTCTCATAAGGTATAAACATTAAGCTAAGGAGAGTTAATGTTGAAATACTCATTCTTATTAGTAGAAGGAGGTATAGGTGGTGGAGGAGTTTTAGGTCTCTCTCAAGTCCTTTAAATCCTAGAAGGAGTATAGTTAGATACATGATTATAGTTCCCTCTAGTTCTTACTAAAGGGGTAAAAGAAGGACAAAAGAAAATAGGGTAAGAATGCAACAAATTAAAATTCTAAAAGTTATGGGTATAATGGTATATAGTCACCTATAGGAAAAAAATGCTTCTCGTTAGAGCTTGATATCAACTAAATTTCCTTTTTCATTCTTGTTCAACTTTATTATGATGCTTATAGCTAGCCTTAATGGTTTAAATTAATCCATTCTAATGTTTTTAAGTATTTATTTCATGTACCTTGCTTGATTAATAAAGATACCTTCCTTTATTTGCTTGATTAGGTGTTCAAGAAAGAATTTAAGCTCTCCCATCGTGCTCATCTCAAATTCCTACTTGTACATCTGAAAAATTATTTACATACTCTCATAAGTGGCATCAAATATAATGTCATCAACATAAATTTAAACAATTAAAATATAATACTTATGGGTTTTAATAAAAAATGTAGTACAAACATTGCCTTTAGGGAACCTATTTTTGGAAAAATGAACTTAACCTATTATAGTAAGCTCTAAGAGTTTATTTCAAACTATATAATGCTTTAAAGATTATGTAGATATATTTAGCTGCATTATGATTTTCAAAATTAGAAGGTTGATCAATGTAAACTTATCTTTTAATACAACCATTTAGAAAATTAAATTTAACATTCATATGAAATTATTTAAAGTTCATATAAGATGTAAATGTAAGTAATAAGCTAATAGCTTATAACCTAGCTATTGTTATAAAATTTCCTCGAAGTCTACGCCTTCCTCTGGAATATACCCTTTGCAATCAATCTAGTTTTTTTTTTCTTACAATGGTACTTAGTTAATTTAATTTATTTTTAAAAAACCCATTCAATACCTATGATTTGATGATGTTTAGGTCTACATACTAAAGTTCACACATTACTTCTCTTAGATTGGTTCAACTCCTCATTCATAGCAAAAACCCAACTTTTATCGTTAGGAGTTTCATTTTATAGTCTTAGGTCTAATTTAAGAAATGAAAGTAAGATGATATAAATTTTAAGAAGATATCAAGTTGTTACGCCTTATTCAGGATGATTCTTCTTGAATTTCCAATCTCTTGGAAACTCTTCATCCTTCTTGTTTCCCTTACTCTATTCAACAAAGTGTTCATAAGAGGTGTTTTATTAATCCCCCTTATTTTCCTTAAGAATAATTTCTCTAATTCATTGGATACAGCTACACCATCATCTTTAAGATCTTTTTGGGATACAAAAGGGTTAAATTTATCAAATATAATATGAATAGGCTCTTCAATAATAAGGCTCCTTCTATTGAATCTTTTATATTCTTTTCTAGTTAAGGAATAACTAAGAAAAAAATCCTTCATCCGTGTTGGAATAAAAATTCCCTAAGTTATCTTTAATATTCAAAATGTGGCACTTATACTCAAAAATTTTGAAGTAACTAAATTTTGGCTTCTTCCTATAATAAAGCTTATAAAGAGTTTTATCTAAAGAATCTTATATAGGCTCTCTTCAAAATGTGATATGCAATAGCCATGACCTTTAAAGTCATATTCATTTATCACAGTTCTAGCTATTTCTTACAATGTCTTACTTTTCCTTTCAATAATTTCTTTTTTTAATGGTAATTTGAGGATGAAAGTCGTGAAAGGTAATATTATCTTCACAAAAGGCTTCAAACCTTTCATTGTTAAACTCCCTACCATAGGCACTCTTAATAGATGCAATACAGGTCTTCTTTTCATTTTGAACCCTCTTTATAAGTTTAAAAAATGCCTTAAAACAATCATTTTTTGGTTAAAAATAAGACCTATATAAATCTAAACATAAAATTTGTCAACTAAACTAGCAACTATAGTTGGCTCAAGAAAATCCATATGAGTAATTAAAATTTAAAAAAAGTTACTAAATTTTTGTTATTGAATGAGCTCTTAGTTTGTTTTCCCATTTTGACAAGCTCCATAATCTTATCTTTCTCAAATTTACATAGGACGTCTATTGATAAGTTGCATAAAGTTGAGATTAGAGATAGGCTCTACATTAGCATGTCCAGGTCTCCTATGCCAAATCCACGTATCTTCACCATACCAATAAACATTAAGTACTTCATATGTTGGTTAGAGAAATAATCAAGATCAATTGTATATATATTTTCTTCTCTTTTCCTTAACAATGTGATGCACTAATCAATTATTTTAGATATAATGCATAAGTTTTGCTCAAAATATGGTTGTATCCTTTTCACATAGTTAACTCAGACTTAATAAGTTATAATTCAATCCATTAAATAAAAATACATTATCAATAATAGTGTAATATTCACTATAAACTTTGTTAACACCAATTATCTTACCCTTGATGTTATCTCAAAACATGATAAATCCTCCATCTTTGCTTCTGAGAGTCGAAAACTAGGATGCATCGCTAGTTATATGCATTGAGCAGTCATTATCTATGTATAATTAGTCCCTCCTTTTCTTAAATACCTACAAAATAACAATTAATATGTTTTAGGTACCCAAATGAGCTTAGATCTTTGGTTATTATTCTCCTTCTTCTTTTCAACCTACTTCCTTAGGGGTTTGTTTATTAACCTTTGTTTTTTGAAAAAAATTGTTAATGTATCTATATTTACTATAAAAATATCATACCATGTTATATGAGTAATATGGGTTGGTTGTAAATGAACCTTATGATTTAGTGCATGAATCCACTCCTTATTCTTTTATATGTATATGAGTTATTAGAATTTCTCTTTTACATAAATGAGTTGAATGTTCTTTTTGGGTAATGAAGAGAACTAGAATAATTATATGTATGAAGCATGTTTCTTTGATTGTATTGATGCTTATGATGAGTGAAAACTCATGTCATGACATTATGCTTAATATGAGGCCTAATAGAGTATGAGTGAGATTGCCTGCTATCATGTGTTTTTGCGTAAAAGTTGGGTCTATTTTTTATTTGATAGTGTTGAATTATATGCCTAGATTGTGAGTCATATATAAAAACATGATGCATTCTCTTAGAATAAGTCCTAGTGAATGTGGCACGTGCATGCATATGCTTAGATGTTGATGCTCTATACTCATTTATTATTCTAGGCAGCAGTTCCTTCATTATGCAAATGCTTTCCTTCGAAAAAAGTAGTTTTAATATTGAAAAAACTCTCATAGCTATATTTAATTCCATGCCTACTATTTGAACATTTTTGTAATCTCCTTACATGCTTTGAAGTTTCTCACTTTCCTTTGTAAGCTTGCATTGAAGGCATCAACCTCCTTATTCAATGTTTCAGTCTTACATTTTAATGCGTCTAAGTCTTGATTATCAATAATGTTCACAATTTTATATGGTTTGATAATATGCAAATCAATCTTTATCTTTTCATTTTCAGTTATTTTTCATTGTTTTTCTTTGATAATATCATCTCTCTCTCATATTTTTCATTTTCTTTTTATTTTAAATCTTAGCACCTGTGAAGTTCTTTTTTTAGGAGTTATTTTTTATCAAGAATTTCTTGAATTTTCAAGTGATTAAGGCAATTTCTTCTTCCCCACTTTCACTAGTTGATGCCTCTTCCTCTTTGCTCAATTCTTCTTTTAAGACTTTGAACACTAAATTCTTTTTCTTTAGAAGTGTTATTTTCTCTTGCATCTTTTAGAGCCTTGTTTCATATGCTAGGAGAGATCCAATAAGCTCCTTCAATGATAGTGCTATTAGATTCTCATTTTTTATATGACCGTCACTTTAGCTTCACATCTTTGGAAGTAACCTAAGTAACTCCTTTACCATTTCAATATTGGTATAGGTCTTTCTGAGACCCTTGAAATTATGAAGTTGATAAAGAGAAGTTAAAGTTTACAACTATCAAAATAAAGATTAAAAAAAAGAACAAAAGAAGATAAAGGCTTACTAAGGTCATACTTTAGTTTGTAATATCAACTATAATCTCACTTTGTTAATTTGATACCCTAAAAGGATCACTATGTATAAACATTTTATTTCACTTCATTGCGTAAGTCTTTACATTCATCGAGAAGTATTAAAACTTTTGATTTTAATAGAAAAACATGTTGATCTTTTAAGCAAAAATTTTTAAGAAGTTTAATTCATAATTGCATCAATCAAATTGAATTTAAGCATTTAAAGGTGCTAAAATTGTGCTTTTCGAGTAATTGGTCGACCTATGTGGGTTAGGGGTCAATTAATATAATTTAAAGTTATATTATCATGAGCTTGTTATAATATTGGTTAAGGTATTGGTTGATTGATGTACCATAAATGGTCAGCCAATATGCCTACTGATCAATTAGTATTCCAATGGTTAGTGAATTTGGTGCCTTTAATACATATTAGTCAACCAAAACTCCGAATATAGTTGTTGTAACAACTAATTATTAGCTCCAACGGCTAGGAAGGGTCTCAAAACACTATAAATAGGTACTTTCTCATTGGTTTTATCTTCAAGAAGGTTTAGGTGTCATATAGATGCAATACAAAGTGTGTTTAAATCATTTGAGCATCATTGTCTCATTTTTGTATTAGTGAGCCATTTTAGAGTTATCAAATGATAAAGTGGGGAGCTTTTAGCTGTAAAATTTGTTTTAGGGAATATATTATTATACTTGGGGATGATCCAAGTGAGATTGAGGTTGCTTTTCACCTTTGAAGAAGGCTGTAAAAAGGGTTCCTCTTTAATAAAAAAATATTGTATAAAGGTTATTCTTCAGAAGAATTATAATGGAATTCCAAGAATAGTATTAGGAGTGAATGTTTGTAAGGTTATTTGTCAAACTACTATAAATCAATTTAAATTCTCACTTCCTTATCATTCCTAAATTGTTGCTCAATTCTTTAATTAATTATACTAAACAATTTCTTCATCCTTATTTACATTGATTATTCTTAATTAAGTATATTTATTAGAAAATTTATTGAAACTTTTAAACACCTAGGTCATAAATTTATTAGAAAAGTTGTTAAAACTTTTAAACACCTAATTCACCTTTACCTCTCGTGCCATTAGGGAATAATATAGTGGTTTGGTAAACAATCCTTGCCTATATCCACTACCAAGTCTCTTCTTGTATTTGTACTATAATTATTCTTTCAAGACAAATAATAACCTTTGTATAATCTGTACTTTTATAAAGAGTAACCTTTTATAATCTTCCTCCACGGTGAAGAGGAATCTCAATGACACTTAGAACACCCCTAGAAACACTAAATAAGAACCCTAATAGAACATTATAACTCAAAGTCGTTCACTTTTAATATCAAAAAGACTCATTCAATTAAAATGAGACAATGAATGCTTAAATAATTAACACTTAGAAATATGTGTACAAGATACCCAAATTACTTGTAGAGAATTGGTCTATCCGTGTAATATATTGGTTAACCAATATATATTGATTGAATACATTCTTTAACATTTGAGACATTGGTCAACTACTCAAGCATATTTGGTGACCAATACGTCCTTATAAGGGACATTGGTTAATCACGTTACTTTATTTGTCGATTAATATGTTAATAGACTTACTTATTATACATTTAGCTTGTACTAATTAACCATTAACCTATATTAGTTGAACAATCGCCCTAAAAACATGATTTTGACAACTACAAATGCTCAAATTTAAATTAAAAAAGAATATTCAAAATATTCCCTAAAGAGTTTTTAAAAGATTAAGAGGCATTTATATTAAAACTACTTTGATACCTCTTCATGAATGAAAAGACTCAAGTAATAAAGTGATATAAAATGTTTATACATGGTGAGCCCTTAAGATTATCAAAATAATAAAGTGAGATTACAATTAATATTACAAAATATAAATAACCTCGATATGTATTGATATTCTTTTGTTCTTGACTTAACCTTCAGTTTGTAAGTTGGAAACTTCATATTTTCTTTTTTCATCTTCATGAAGTATCTTTGCGAGTTATACTTGATTGCATGTTATTCTTACTTCCCATCAAGATAAAAAAACCAATAGTATATTATATTTTGTTATCATCAAAACATTGATTGGAACATCCCTTGGTTTAACAACTATTATAATAATGTTACATATTGGTAATTTTCAACCAAGTATTACAAAAAAAGGTACATGCAACGAAACTGTGAGATTGTATTTCCATTTCTAATAATCCAATAAGTAAAGTTTATAAGAATCTAAAATGTCCTAAAAAGGGTTTAACTCATAATATATTAGGCCTTAACCAGTTTAAAGTCTAGTTGGCCCTTTCATCATTTATCCTATATTTTATTACTAACAAACATTTGGTTGCTAATAACTTGATTAAATATTTTGCATACAATTTTCACATACTTTATCAACCTAATGGATGGATAGGAGAGTGTTGATACTCTTATGGGAATGGACTTGGTATCAAGCTGACTATAATAACCAATAATAATGGTAATGGATAACCAATATTGGGGATGGTATTTAGTTAGATAAGCCTTATCTATCATATTTTTCTCTTGTATTACAATCAAGCTTATATTATAAAGGTAGATTAAAAGAAGATTACCATCTATGATGTCCTTTTCATTATTGAATATGGGAACATAAACTATTAACTTATTTAATCAACCCTTTCATCATGTCTTAGAAGTATAGAAAGCATTTAAATATTAAGAATAAAGATAAGTTCATATGAACTAAGTTAGGTATATGACTGAATATAAGTTATGACTTCTGAAATTAAAGAATTAATTATATTTATTATATGTTAATGTTTATGTATGATAAAATTTTGGAATATCAAAAGTCTAGGCATAGTTTGATTACTATTATATATATATGGTATTGTAAAGTGGAGTGAACACAAATATAGTGTTGTTATAATAAAATTATGTTTTGTTAAATCCTCCCTCTTCTTATGATCCCTTTAAAAAAAACTTTTTCCTCCTTTTCTATGCCCAACAAGGTGATATTAGAGCCTTAATATTATATTAAAACTGATTGTGAATGATAACATGATTACTTTCTTAGTCCCTAATTTTACAAAAGACAAGTGTAATAGCTAGTGCATTCATATGAAACACTACTTAGTACATATTATTCATAGGGCATTGTAAAAAATAGTTATGATTTTTCACAAGATATAAATTCTATCACATAAGCCTAGAAGGATATTTTAGAAATCACTAAAAATAAAGATCGAAAGGTCTTGTTTGTTATTCATCAAACATTGTATGAGACCACCTCTAACAAGGTGTCTAATGATACTATAGGGAAGCAATTATAAGACATACTTTAAGTAGCTTGTAAAGGAAGGGAAAGATAAAAAAAGGAAAAAAAGTTGACTTCACACAAGGTAAATTTAAAGTTATTCAGATACAAGAATCTAAAAAGTTTTTAAATTAATTTACAAAAGTTATGGAATTATGAATCAAATGTGAAAACTCGCGAGAAGTGACTAATTTAAGGATGATTGAAAGAAAATCGTTAGATTAGTTAGTAAGAGATTTAATCATATGGTGACCACCACTAAAGAATTAAATGACTTAAAACATATGAAATTAAAAGAACTAAAGAGATATTTAGAAACTTAATAAAAGAAGCTTAATGTGAGGAAGAAAGAGCCTATAAAGCATGTTTTACAATCAAAGCTCGATTTGAAAGACAAGGAGGAAAAGAGAAATATAAGCTACAGAGTTCAAAGTCATAGAGATTGTTGATTTCGTCGAAGAAAAGGAAGATTTACCCAATTTTAATCTCAAAATAGATATGGAAATTATTAATATACCCCAATAAGAGGAGATGACACAGGAATAGCAATTCTATAAAAAAAGGTATAATAAGTCTCAATTTAAATGCTATACTTGTCATAAATTTAGACATTATTATTTGAAATGAAAAAATGATGCCAATGATGGTGTAAATGCTAAATTTTCTCATATATAATAGATAGAGAATAATGATGAGGTGGAGAACACTGTTTTGATTCCTTACAAGGACTTAAAATAAGGAATCAAGATTTTATGATATCTTGATACTAGAGCTCGTAATTATATGTGTGACAATAATGACTTATTCTTAAAGTTTGATATGTTTAAATAATGGAAGTCACAAATTTATTTCAAATATTTATTATGACGTAAACATGAAGAGTAATATTTAAGTATGGTCAACTATTCGAGAAAGGTAATAACTGTCTCACAAAAGTTTGCAACTTGTTATTAAAGGATGGTATAGGGAATTTGATTTCTAGAGTTCCTATGGCAAAGATTATCCTATTTTTGTTAACCTTACAAAAGTATAATACTAAATGTTTAACATTGTGTTGTAAAGATCTTGCATAGTTATGGCATTTAAGATTTGGGCGCATGAATTTTGGTAGACTTAAAATAATGGAAAGCAATGAGATGGTGAATGATTTGACGTTAATCAACAAGATTATTTGTGTAAAGGATATTTTCTTAGGAAAAAAACTCAAAAAAGATTTATAAATGATTCTCAATTAAGAGTTTCAAGGCCACTACAATTAATTCATACTGATTAGTGTGGGCCTATTATTCCATATTCTTTTTTGTAAGAATATGTATTTTATTTTGTTTATTGATGATTTGATTAGAAAATACGGGTATACTTTCTTTAAAATTTTGAAGGCTTTTAAATATATTCATAATTTTAAAACTCTTGTATAAAAATAAAATGAATTAAAAATCTAATTCTTAGGATTAGACAAGGGAATCTATTTCACTTCCAAGGAGTTTAAAGATTTTTACAATAACTTGAGATTTGTTTATATCTAACTACTCCAAGATCACCATACTAGAATAGTGTAGTTGAAAGAAAGAATCGAATGACTCTTAATATGGAAAGGAGTATGATAGAAACAAAGAAGATATATAGTAGATATGTAGACTTTAATAAGGCAACCACTTCGAATTCGCAAGTTTAAAGAGAAACGTATGATTTTTCTTCTTTTCCTAGAGAAAGAACATTACATTGAAGAAAGATAAGAAGTCACCTTTCTTGTATCATGACCATCAGGTAATGAAATTAGAGATTCAAAAAGGAAGTTTAACTAAAAGGCTTAAATGTTTTAAGTCATGATGATATTTATCAGAAAACTAAGAGAATTGATAATATTATAATGTTTTGTTTTTTTGTAGATATTGAGCTAATTAAATTTAGTAACGTTATTAAGAATGAAAGATGTAAGAAATGAATGAAGAAATAAAAGTAATTGTAAAGGATAAAACTTGAGAATTCACTACTTTTCCTAATAGATATGTTGCCATTGGTTTTTTATAAAGAGTTACAAAGATAGAAAACAAAACATGTTGTGAAAAGGTATAAGCAACACTAGGGATTGATTATGAATTTTTTTGCTCCAGTAGCTCACATGGACCCGAAATAAGTGAAACATTTTTGAAATGGATGTTAAATCAATCTTAGTGGTTATCTGAAGAGGAAGTTTATGTGTAATAACCTCTTAGCTATTTAGTGAAAGAATATGAGACAAAGTACTAAAATTAATTTTTTTGTGTAGATTAAAGTAAGCACCAAGAGCTTAAAATTATAAATTAACATACATTTTTTATAAAAAAAAAAATTTCTAATTTATACAAACAATAATTTAAAGATGTTTGAAGAATTCAAAAGAGCAATGAGCCATAAATTTGAGATGACAGATTTAGGACTTTTGTCCTATTATCTTGGGATATAAATGAAGTAAATGGAGGATGAAATCTTTATCTCTTAAAGAGATTATGCAGAAGAAATTTCATATAAATGGTTGTGACCTAATTAAAACTCTACTAAAATGTGGCACCAAATTATCCAAATAGGCAAAAGATAATGTTAGTCCCCAATGGCACCTAAGAGGTGGGCTGAATTGGAAGTTCATAAAATTTCAACAAATTTTCTAACCAAAATATTCAATTGACAACAATCAATATAAATAAGAATGAGACAATTATTTAACGTAAATCAATTAACTAATTGAACAATAATTTGAAGAGGATAGAGAAGAGAGAATGCAAATTGATTTATAGTGGTTCGATAAACAACCCTTGCCTACATCCACTCCCAAGACTCTTATTAGAATTTCATTATAATTCTTCTTTCAAACAGAAGAATAACTTTTGTACGATCTTTCTCGATAAAGAGAAACTCTTCTTATAATCTTCTTCTATGGTGAAGAAAAACCTCAATGCCACTTAGATCATCCCCAAGTACAATATTCAACACTCCAAAAAGTATTATAATTCAAAAATATCTCAATTATCCATTTGATAACTCCAAAATGGCTCACTCATACAGATATGACACAATGATGCTCAAATAATTGAAAAACTCCTTAAAATGTGTGTATACAATACCTAAAACTTTCTTGATTCTAAAATCAATAAGAAAACACCTATTTATAATATTTTAGGACTCAAACTAGCAATTGGAGCCAATAACCAGTTGTTAGAATGATTATATTTGACTAAGTTGTCGACCAATATAGCATACTAATCGACCATTGGAAAATTGTTCAATCAGTAAAGGATACTAGTCAATTAATATACAGACTGGTCAACTAGTGCATCAATCACTGTTATAAAAAACTTTAGAAAATTCAAATTTAATAGCTTTTACTTATAGTAGTTGATCACTAACCTATATTGATTAACTAATTAACCTAAAAATGTGATTTTAACAACTTTAAATGCTAAAAAACAATTTGTTCACTACAAGAAATGTAAGAAATAATGATGGAAAATTACGACGAAAAGGAAAACAAAGCTAAACACTGACAGTTCTATTACATCCATTGATAAAGTTGTTAGGAAAATGGAAAAGGCATGAAAAATAAAGGGAAAGTTACCGATGGACTTTTCTATCGGTATATTACAAAATGTTTTGCTTCAAATTTTAAATAGCGTCATACGGTTTAAGACCAAATGACATCGTTTTGATTGTGGAGCATAACGTTTTAAAAATATACCGAAATGATGTCATTTGCTCTTAAACTATAAGACATCATTTCAGTTAACTCAATAAGTAAAAGCTACCAGCAAGAAAACGACGTCGTTTGGTAAAGAACGAAAACAACATCGTTTTCTTGGAGGATTTGTTGTTTAAACCGAATGGCGTCGTTTGGTTTTAGAAAAAATGAAGTCATTTTGGTTAGGTTATAAGCCTCCCAATTGTCTCCTTCCACCCTCCCACACCTATGTGCTGCTTCCTCTCCCTCCTCTAGATCTGCTTCTGTAATGAGCGTCGTCTTCTCCAACGGTCTCCGGTGGTTACGTCTCGATAAGAAAGTCTTCTCTCTATGGGTTTTTTGAATTTTAGTTAATGAAAATAATAGAAAGGTCATTATTTCCTAGCATGTTTATGATATATTGATCATTAGTAAAGACGATAACAAATTTTAAATAAGCACTGAAGAATTTGAGATGTGTAATTTAAGAACTACGTTAATTCTTTCTTAGTGAGATTAAGTTAAAGATTATTTTGTGTTTGACAAACTAAATATGCAAAAGTTATAATTAAGAAATTTTATTTGAGTAAGGTTAAACTAGTGGCATTTGCTCTTACGATAAATAACCTATCCTTTTACCATACATACAAAGTTATAAAGAGAATATAGTTAAAATGAAGTGACATAACCTTATAAATAAATATAATTAACAACTTATTGTTCTTCACAAAAGTGATAAAAAAATCTCATTATAGTGAAGAGAGTGCTAAGATAGATAAAAAAGAACATTGAATTATTACTTAATTTATAAAAAGAAAGAAACTATTAGTTTAATGGTGGTATGTTGAAAATTATTAGAGTGGTTTAATTTATTATACAATAAATATACATGACTATATTTTTCTCTTAATAATAGTATGTTTCTTTAACACAACAATAAATAAGAAATTGTATGTCAACGATTAGTAGAGTTGATTATATAGTAATTATAAATGCTATAAAATATTATACTTAGTTAAGAAAATTTTGCTTAATTTTGATATTTGGTTGTAGCAAGATATTGAAACGCCTTTCTATATTAACAATAAGTTGACAATAATCATTGGAAAGAATGTTATTTAGCAAGCAAAAAAATCATATAAAAGTCAAGTTTATGCCAATAGAGAAGTTAAAAAATAGTAAAATGTTTCAATTAAGTTAGTTGTTGATAGTATAATGAAAATATTGCTTAAAAGAATATTTCTTTACTTTAAGATACATATTTATTGTTTTTATGATAAACAATTACAAAAGTGCATTGTATTCCATAATTTTTCTAATTTTAAAAGTGAGCATCCCATAAATGCAATTAAAAGCTTGCCCATGCATTTGAGTTTGTTAGCAAGCAATGTTTTAAAGTTGAGAATCAAATTTATACTTCAAAAGACAAGAATCAAGGGTTATTAAAACTATAATTAAAGAAAAAGTAATTGAAATTGTACATTTGAATTTAACAATTTGCATATGTGATTATTAAAATTAATTAGAATTTTACAATTAAACAACATGCACAGAAGTTATTCAAAATATTTGAGTGCATAACTAAACTTCAACTTTAACAAATTGTAAGATCACAATATATTAGGAAGGACTCGTTCCTAGGATTTTCCAAATTAATCTAGTTGACTTCTAGAATTCCTAATAACTAAGACCTATATAATCTTATTCTCCACATACCTAAAAATTTAGAAAGGGTTATACTCTTATATAAATGAATAAAATTGATTAAAAATAGTTATTTTTGATTAGAATTGAGAATATCTTGATGGATTGACTATAAATGAGGGTGTATGGGCTAGAAATTGGTTTGGAGACCTAACTTGGGTTGTGGTTACAGGTGGATATAGAAGTGTATATTTTTACAGGAATGACCCTTGTTTCAAAAGGGGGTGTCCATTTTATAGGGAAAATTCTGCCAAATTTTCAATAGGTTCTTTGTAAAATGTGACATCACCGTTTTAAAAAAATAGAGCTCCTTAGTATTAAGTGACGATCTTATTCTTAAGGAATTCTATAACTATATGAATAATGATTCTCTAAGTTTTCCAAAGGCCACATTTATTTAGAATTCCCCTAACACTTAGGAACTTTTAGGTTGGTTGTAAAATGTGATCAATAATGTGACATATTAAATGGGTGTTGGAGTTATGTAAATATAGTGCCTTAGAAAGCAAGTTTATTTACATGTAACTTTATCTTCTTCAGTGACAATTTTGTAATGAAAATATTTATTATTAATAAAACAAAAGAGTTTGGTTTTATCTGTGTGAGCGTTATATATCTGGTCAAAAGGTACCAAGATTCTT
>JANJEY010000007.1:48029780-48044201 GCA_024703695.1 Erythroxylum cataractarum
TTGGCCCTTGAGGTTTTTGGCTCTTCTTTGTTTGGTTTAAACGTTCCTGAGTGGAGAAGTGCTGTAGAAAAATTACGGAGTGTTCCTGCCCATGATATCCAAAAAAAGCTTAGAATAAGTTTTGATGCACTGGAAGATGCCAAATTAAAGGATATTTTTCTCGACATCTCATGTTTCTTCGTTGGGATGGATACAGACCATGTAGCAAAAGTACTAGATGGTTGTGGTTTCTTCCCAGAAATCGGAATTAGGGTTCTTCTTAACAGGTCTCTTTTAACAATTGGCCCCTGGAATGAATTAAGAATGCATGATCTCCTGAGAGAGATGGGAAGAGAGATTGTTCGTGAGATATCTCCCAGTCAGCCTGGAAAATGGAGCAGAATTTGGTCTTATGAAGATGCTTGGCGAATACTTAAAAACAAAACAGTAAGACAGAGACACTTGAAACGTAGACATCGTTATTGAGACTACCCATTCTATGCATTTTACATTTCACTTCCGTCAGTTTATCTAGATTTCAGGCAAAAACACCATATCATTTTCAAACTAAGTTTACCTATTCTGAAACTTGATAGTAATTTCTTGCGTTTATTAGGGAACAGAAGCTGTGGAAGGTCTCATGTTCGACGTTCATGCTTCGCAAGAAGTGTTTCTGAGCACTGAAACTTTTACAAAAATGACATCTTTGAGATTGCTCCGAATCGATGGGGTTCACCTAAGCGGGAATTTTGAATATCTTTCCAAAGACTTGAAATGGCTTTGTTGGCGCCATTGCGCTTTGAAGTCTTTACCTCTGAATTTTGATCTAGACACCTTAACTGTTCTTGACTTGCGATATAGCAAAATCGAAGAAGTATGGAAGGAGATAAAGGTAAAACAAATTTGAACTCTTCATCTGTCTGTAAGTTTTTGCTTGTACAGCTTCTCATTTGCTATTCTTTTTTTTATATATAGTTATTGAGTTTCGCCTCTTTTTGAATAGTTTCTCAACAGGTTGAAAACTCTCGACCTTAGTCATTGTGTGCACCTTGTTAAAACACCGAACTTCATGGGAATCGCTAGTTTAGAGAGGCTATTACTTTTACATTGTACAAATTTATGCGAGGTTCACCAGTCTATTGGACAACTAGAGAGACTCGTCTTACTAAATTTGAAGGGTTGCAAGCGACTAAAGAATCTCCCGAATAGCATTTGTTGCTTGACATCTCTTCAAATTCT
Organism: Erythroxylum cataractarum; assembly: GCA_024703695.1. Taxonomy (NCBI): domain Eukaryota; kingdom Viridiplantae; phylum Streptophyta; class Magnoliopsida; order Malpighiales; family Erythroxylaceae; genus Erythroxylum; species Erythroxylum cataractarum. Next base: position 48,030,999 of record JANJEY010000007.1, read on the forward strand.
GAATGTTACAGACTGCTCGAAGCTTGAAAAGTTGCCAGAGGATATAGGTAAGTTAGGAATGATGACAGAGCTTCTTGCAAGTGGAACTGGCATCCAGGAATTGCCCTCGTCTATTAGGAACCTTCAGAGTTTATCAATTGGAGGATCAGAGGTAGAAGCCGTATCAACTTCTTCTTTATGTTCATTAGTGTCTTCTTGCTTTTTACGGAAAAATATGAATTCCAAGACTACAATACCGGCTTATCTTACTGAGCTAAGCTCATTAACAAAATTGGAGATGAATAATCGTGGCTTATCTGACGTCTCATTTTCTTGCAATCTTGGGAGTTTATCATCGCTCCGAAACTTGAGTTTGGAGGGGAATGATTTCGTCAATCTTCCTACTAGCATAAGTAAACTTTCTAAGGTGGAGTACTTATTTCTCAAGTCCTGCTCAAATCTTCAGTCAATTTCAGAGCTTCCACCAAACTTATGTTATTTGCATGCGGAAGATTGTACATCATTGAAAAGCCTCTCGGTATACTCTGATAACAGACCGATGTTGTCGTTGTCTGGTTGCGAAGGATTGGTTGACATTCAGGGCTTGGATAAGGGTGAACAAGGATCCATTATTCACATGGAAAGGTGTAACAGTTTATCAACTAGCTCCAGAAACAATCTTTTACAGGTTTGTCTCTGACTCTCTTTCTAAATTACAATAGCAACAAGTTAAGGGGTGAATTACACCAGGACCCCATCTTGTATTGTACATCACTGAAGCATGTTCCAATAGTGTTTTCTGGTTCTTTGTGAAACAGTCGATTCTCAGGGGTGGCTTTACAGCAGCTACACTCCCAGGCAATGAGATACCAGATTGGTTCAGCTATCAAGTTGTTGGTTCTTCACTGTCATTTCCGTTGCCAACAGCAGAAGTTTTAGATGGTCGTCAAGTCCAAGGATTGATGGTTTGGGTTGTTTACGCAGCCATTAGAGGTTGTGCATTTGTTTTTCCTATAATAAGAAACAAGAACACTGGAGATCAATTTAGTTTTCTGAGAGAAACGGTGCCTATTTATGCCTCTCAACAAGATCACTCCAGGGTGATCCATGTTCCTTTTGATATGCGAAGATGTGCCATGAAAGGTGGAGAGGAATTAGAGCTGTCTTTCATATTTGTTCGGCCGTATTTTGCCTCCTGCGCTGAGTTTGTGGTCAAGAAATGTGGTGTTCATCTGATAACAAAGGAGGCAGATGGAAACGTTATCCAAAAAGTGGATCTACCTCACACCTCGCCTTCATATCCCAAACTTGTTAGGCAACTAAAACTTTTTGAGGGGTTTTTCGAAAATGTAGACAGTGATTGGATGTCGTGTTATGATATAGATTTCTTATGCCCACTTGACAACGAGAGCAGTTCATCAAGCAGCCCACAATCTTGAAGAAGTATATGACAACGGAATCACTAGTTGAGATACTGGTCGTTGAGGTGGTGGAAATGTGAGTTTGTGTCTTTGTTGAACTGAAAAGATGCAGAAGTTTATAAAATTATAGTAAAAAATATCAAAGATCAAACTAGCTTAATCAAATGTTCATGTCACTTCGGGGAAAGAGAAGAGGCAAGGACTCCATATCATTGCAAGACCAACGTTGAAGGAGAAAGTGTTTACAGGTATCCTGTTGTAGCGATCAACTTTCTACTAGCAGCAGTAGTGATTCTGATAGGCCATGGAAAGCAGTCCAATGCTATGGGTGATCTGAGCGTCCGACATGCAAGGGAGTTAAGGTCGTTCACTCATTTTCTGTGCCATCAGTTTTGGATGCTCATAATCATCAGCGCCAAGTATTGACCTTTTGTATTGTTTACGAAGCAACAGCATGCATTGAAGGAGTTTCTGACCAGTAAAGTTTATGGAGTTGGATTTACCTGTGGCTTAGAGGATGATCATTCAAAGGTAATGCATGCATCATTTGACATGCGATGTTACATGATAATCTCCCAACTTCAAATCTTTTGACTAATTTTACCTTATCCAATCTTGTTGTCTAAAACGACTTCATTTTGGCCATTAAACATAAGTTAGACTGTCGTTTTAGCCGTTAGATAGGGTTGGATAGAGCAAAATTGGACAGAGATTCATTGGTAATCTCCGCCTCCTAACTTTTATTACAAGCTATGGTCAAAAATGGAATAACAAATAATTTTTTTATGAAATGTTGAGCTTCAATTCACACCTTTAATTAATATTTTGAAATTATGTTAACTTTTAGTACATTCAAAATTGTTAGTAAGTTAATGATTTAATTTTTAAAAATTGATGGAAACTTAAGTATATTAAGTTTTAAAGTGCTATTAATACTATTTTGAGAATATTAAAATATAATATAATATTATAAATAACGAAAGAGAATTACTTAAAACCTTTCAAAAATTAAAATGAAAATTAAATCTTTAGCCATATTTTCATATTGAAATTAGTTAAGAACATTAATGTATGGAGATTTGGTCATTTAGAAAATTTTACACTTGTAAAGAATTTAGGGGCTGTTTGGTTCAATTTTTGTTTTTCTGTTGTTTTTTGTTTTTGTTTCTTGTTTTTTGTTTCTGTTTTTTTCTTAAAAAAACGAAAATCTGTTTGATTGAGATTTGTAATATAAAAACTGAAAGCAAAAACTTATTTGATTGAGATTTCTAATAAAAAATTGAAAACAAAAATATGTTTGATTTTACTATCATGTTTCTATTTTTCTAATATATATCAAATTTAATGTTTAAGTTTATTAACCTTCACATCATTTAATGTGGAAAAGGCTTTGAAGCTATAGTTTAAGCTATTCTTATAACTTAAAACTATTACAAAGACAATAAAATCATGTGAAGATTAGGCTTTACATTTGATAAAGTCTCTGTTATAACGTGAAGAAAAGACTTGAATAAAGTGTTACATTAAATAATATGAAATGATGTGAAGACTAGGCTTTGTAAGAAAATAGACTCCATGCTAAAAACACGAGGATGAGAAGTGAAGAATGATAAAATCTCTCCTACATTAAATAGCATTAACCTTGTGTATGGTTACTGTTTCCATTGGTGGAGACAGATAACAAAACACAAAAATCTTGTGCCTCACAGTATTTGGTTGCTAACTCAACTTATATTTGTTCTGACTCTAAGTCACAAAAACATAAATTTTTTGTTTCTTCCAAAACCGAAGGACCAGATTTCTTATCTTTGTGACAGAAATAAAACAAATAAACAACTTTCAGAAATACCTCTCCCTCCATACCTCCCAACAAAATCTTATTATTCTTATTATTATTATTGAATATTGTTATAAATTTTCTACTTATTATTAAATTTATCAATTTTTTATTTTAATTATATTACTAAACTCATCATCATCATCATCATCATCATCATCATCATCATTATAAATTGGTAATTTTTTAATAATGCTAGAGTATTGGAGATAAATAAAACATTAGATGGTTATCCTGACTTATTTACATCTCGATAAATAATTTACATCTTTTTAAGGGTCTTTATTGTAACCAATTATCATAAATAAGGATGACAATGGGTTGCCTCAGGCTCAGACCATAAATTATATCTTTTTTTTAATAATCTTAATTACAACATCATTCAATATCGTGATTCGTCACGAGAAAAAAATATAATCAAAGTAATCTTTTTTAAATTTAGTTCTTTTATATTATAAGTACTTATCTTATTATTTTTATTTATAGATAGTAATTACTTGTCCAAATACAATATGTAGAGTAATTGAACCAATGCACGTTATTATAGTTAAAAGAAAGGATTAAAGTTCATAACATTGTTTACTTAATATTTAATTATATTGACCGATGCAAATAAAAGGGGAACAACAGTCAATAATGTATATAAATAAATCATGTAAAATCAATCTAGTTGAAAAATATAATGAATATTTGTTAAATATTGTATATTTCATGTCTTTGTATAACATCATTCGTTATGAAAGAGATGATAGTTAGTTTTCCTAATAAAGAAATGATAATACTTATACCACTAATTAATTTTACTCCCATGTAAGATATTATATATCCAAATATCTTTCATTCAAAATTCCAATCTTAATTCAAACTATAAATTTTATAATCATTTTATATTTTCATTTAAGGAGATACAAAATTCAAATGACATGATTTATTTTCTTAAGATTTCATATACAATCTCAGGCTTTTGTCTTTCTAGCACTATTGCATAAAATAACTTTAGTTAAGTTATTTTTCTTTAAGAAATTTATAAATTATGATATTTTATTAACATAAATAAGTTCATGAGAGAACTTTATAATTGTGTCTTGTTTTACTATTTATCTAGTTCTTGTCAATGTAATACTTTGTTATTTCTTTAGAATGTTTTGCTTTTATACTTGATTGTTATAGTCTTTTTAACTCAATGGTTAAAATTTTCAACGTTAAACAATTCAAGAATACCAAAGTATGAGGATTTACTCGTATGAGAATGCAACACAATTTCAAGGGATTTGTTAAACCACTTTACATACATTGATGTAGTTAAAGTTGAATTTCATGAGGTTACAATTGCGAGTTATGAAAGTGATAGGAGAGTTAATTATTTCTCAAAGCATAAAAGACAAATTTCTCATGTAGTTTAACAAATTTTAGAAAAACTCCCTCGTCATTTTTTTAGGTCGGACGTAGTTACTGTTACTTTATGCCCTTGCAGCCAATTTTGTTTGTTGTAAATATTTGTATGACATTATTATTAATTAATTAAAGACATTCTTTATCTTTATGTATTTGTTAATTATTTAATTATTATTCGTAAAGATAAAATCGTTGAAATTATTACTGTATAATTGAAATTATGATGAGATCATAATTTATGATATTCAATATACTCTTATGTATTATTCATAAATATTCCTAGTTGTAATTTCATCAAGACTAGATATTGTTGAAATGGTAAAATTAACACACATTATGTTTCTTTCTTACAAAGAAAGTAATTGATCTCATTAATTAAAGTATAGAGATACTTAAACTAATGTGTGAGTGATTATTATAGAATAAGTCACTGAACTGACCCGATTATGAGAATTCCAAATAAAATATTACTTATGTGTCTATGGACTATCTCATAATTATGGTTGTATAATTAATCTTCAGACTTGAGATTACTAATATATCTAGTATGGGAATTATTGTGTTTTGATGCTAATTATGAATTGTCCTAGGATAATTCTGTCGGTAGTAATTGGATACAATATTAACCATATGTAGATAATTGGGTAAGTCGATAAGGATTCGTCACTCCAAAGTAATTAGAGAAAATATTCTACTGTTCTTGATTGGTAATGATTTATGGAATTCTCTGGCCAAAGTGAATTGATATTTGAAAAAGAGTTTTCAAAGTTCAATTATAAATCAATTACTAATTAGCAAGGACGAACATAATTGGATGATAAGAGCAGACACTATATCCATGCTTTGTCCAATTAGAATATTAGATGATGAAAGGATTGAATTATATATTATAGCCACGCATAGACAAGTTAAGTCAATCACTTTGACATTCTTGATATTTGGATAATCATGGCATGTTGTTAGACGTCAATCATGATTTATGATTATGAATTATTTAATTGAAGAATTAAAGATAAATTAAAAGGAGTTTTAATTTATCTAACTCTAATTGTGAATTAGAATTAGAATTTATAATCATTGCTAGCTTATTAGGAACCTAATGGGTCACACATCAAAGAGTAATTTGTGAGAGAAAAATTAATTTAATTAAATTGGACTTAAATATAAAGTTTGAAAAACTTTGGGAATCAAATATGAGATAGTTGATTTTATTAAAATTAAATTAATAAAAATTAGAATTTAATTCTAATTATAATTAAAAAAATTAATTTTAATAAAAGTCTATCTTTGTCTTTCTATTTAAAGAGAGAGCTTTATGGAAACTATCACTTTTGTCTTCTTCCTCTAAAGGTTGTTTGAAAATTGTTCTGTAGATACCATCAGAGGCTGGACAAGTAGACAACTCGTGATTGATCACTATTTACTCAGAAAAAATTCAAAATTTTTCTTCGGAAAGCGAACAAGATACGATTTCTAAGTCGGATTTGTTTTTATTCAAGTTTAATCAATTATCGAGATCCGTTTGAAATTCGTAAAAAAATATATTTTCCACTACGTTTGTGATTCGATCGTGGTAGGATTTCAACAATTTATACTACTCCCAACATGTTAAACAGTTATATACATCTTACTCAACCCATAGGACTTTAGGCCATGGAGCTTTCAATATCATATTTATACTACTCCCAACATTTTAAACAGTTATATACATCGTACTCAACCCATAAGACTTTAGGCCATGGAGCATTCAATATCATATTTATATTACTTCCAACTTGTTAAACAGTTATATACATCGTACTCAACCCATAAGACCTTAGGCCTCGGAGCTTTCAATATCATATTTATACTACTCCCAACATGTTAAACAGTTATATACATCTTACTCAACCCATCAATATCATATTTATACTACTCCCAACATGTTAAACAGTTATATACATCTTACTCAACCCATAAGACTTTAGGTCATAGAGCTTTCAATATCATATTTATATATAATATCCATATAAAATTTTCCCATCACAAGTTTGATATGAGAAAATTCGACTAATTAACTTAGATCATTTATTGAATTATATCAAATTATATAAGTTAGTCAATAAGTTATTAAAAATTTGAAGATTACAATTAAATATTATCCACCTATATAGAAAATGTCAAACAATCCAACCCTTTTGCCGCCACCAATGGGCTAAGTGTTCATTTTGATATGACAGCATTCCAATAGAGTTTGCAGGTGTAGGCTTTTGAATTCTCGACGTTGAATATTTTAGATTTGAGAAAATCGCTCTTAGTATGTGAACGAGGAAAATGCATTTGGTTAGACAAATCCATGACATAACAATGTTCCTTTTGACATTACTGAGTACAAACTTTAACAACAGTCGTTTACAAATATATTATTGTAATACCATGTTTTCAAAGGCATTTATACGCTTCATTAATTATTAGTGTAAGAATCTTACTTTTCAGTAGGAATTGAAGAGAGAACCTCTGAGTTTAATTCATGACCTCTCACTTTAAATCGGTGACGTATCGTCCAAGTTAAAGTACTGTTGCAGTCAAGACCCAATCTATTGATTTATCCCTCCAATAATATTTAATCGAATGGATGGACTATCTCAAGGGGAAGCTCAAAAGTCAAAACTGGAGAAAATAAGTAGAGCGGTAATAGACTAAAGACTAAGAGAGACCCTACTGTATTAAGACGATTACGGAGTGTGACAATGAGGGGAGCCTCCAACTTCATCGGGGACCAAAGACAAGGCTTAACGCTGTTATATTCACACGATCAACTGACTAGATGCACATGGTCTTGTCTAAGTCTAACAGAGTAGGATGATAGCTAAGTTTGAGGAGGCACGTTGCCCAATTAGATCAACCCAACGATGAAGATTTGTATAACTCTTTCAAAAACATTGAAAACGAAGGGTAGTATAGAAGATTATAGTCGTCTTCTTTGGTCATTATACTGCACCATCCGTATTCACTTAAATTTGTCATGGGATCATAGCAGGTCAAACTTGAGGGAAGGGAACAAGCATGGACAACACTAACGCTAGATTATGTATTTAAATTTTGATTAAACATAATTTATATTCTTATTTAAAATTTTATAAAAACAAAAGATAAGAATATTTATGAAAGAGCGATTACTATTTTCAGTAAGAGTTTTAATTAATAATGAAAACAAAAAATACCCTTAAAAGACTACTAAAAAAATAAAACAATTTCAAAATAGGCCAAAATATTTGTTTACGCACAGTTGAATTATCATTAAGACTTGAATTATAACAGAGTATATATCAAGCCCTCGAATATTGTGCACATTCCCAGGGCAATTCCAGGTTGCTACAGTTTTTTTTTATATTCATTAATTGTTGTTTTAACGCTAGCTCCTACTAGGACCAGGAGGATCCCTTGGTCTTGTTCTTGTGTTACCCTACCTTATATTTAGGTATATTTAAGCTTGATAACGACACCTTACCTTATATTTAGGTATATTTAAGCTTGATAACGACACCTTTCATTCTTACCCTTAGCTTCAATATCTGGCTTTAACTGAAACTTGGAAATATCACTGATTTTAGTCTACAAGGCTATAAATTTGGTCCCAGCCAAAGGCACCATGTCCATATATATATTGTAATAATATGACATGCATCTCATAACACAACAATATTTACATCTAAACAAGACACATGCATATTGTTAATGTATATAGCTACGGAAGCATAACCGAATGAACATATCTCCAGTCATTGCTCCACCAATGCCCAACAACATGTCTGAATTTTGAATCTTCTAGCCTCTTGTTTCCCACGATGCGATAGTGTCAGTTTCGTTTGTAAGAAGATAGGGACCCAAAATTGGTTTTTAAAATGTTTCATTACCTCTGCCCATCACAGAGGATGAAACTCGGAAGCATGGGCGTTAACGTGTGCGTGATGAAGGATTAAGCATTAAATGGACCATAATCTCAACAGTAGGAAGATTTAAAACAAAATCTTGCATTCTCACACTTGGTCCATTTAATCCAATATTAAACATAACAAAAAATTAAATATATGAATCATTACAATAGGTCCTCTTATAGTGAGTATTATCTTCCATGTATTATATTTATATATATATATATATATATACAATTTCTCATTACTAGCCCTTAAACTTTAGGTCCAAATTAGATGTTATTTCTCAAAATCAATCAAATATATATGTGCACAAAAACATATGAGAAAAATATCAAATTAAATAAGAGTTTTATTGAAGCAACAAATGTACAACAAAAATCTTGTTATGGAACCAAGTTTCATTTGCACTACGTGATCTTTAAACTGCTTAGGTAGCATGCCTTTAGTTAAAATATCCGCAATCATTAAATCAGTGCTAATGTGCTCTATGACAACTTTTTTTTCCTTAATATACTCTCTTATGGCTAAATATTTAATGTCGATATGCTTACTTCGACTTTCACTCTTATTATTTTTAGTCATAAAGACCACAGTTGAGTTGTCGCAGTACAACCTTATAAAAAAATCAATAACTCTAAGCCTAGATATGAAAATCTTCAATAATACACTATGCAAGGTAGCCTCAAAACATGATACGAACTTAGCCTCCATAGTAGAAGTAGCAATCAGGGTCTGCTTGACACTTCTCCAAGATATAGCTCCACTAGCTAGCATGAAAATATAACTAGATGTTGATTTCCTTAAATCAATGCAACCAATAAAGTCTGAATCGGAATATCCAACTACTTCCATGTTCTCAGTTCGCCTATATATAAGCATGCAGTCTTTTGGGTCCTGGAGATATCTCATAACCTTCTTTGCAGCTTTCCAGTGGTCAACACTTGGATTACTCTACAATCTACCCAACATTCCAACAACATATGCGATGTTAGGTCGGGTGCAGACCTGAGCATACATAAGATTTCCAACAATTGAAGCATATGGAATGTTCTTCATGTGTTCTCGTTCAAAATCGTTCTTCGGGCATTGATTCAAACTGAATCTAACACCCTTCACTATGGGTGCTACACTTGATGCACAATCTTTCATTCGAAATCTCTTTAAAATTTTGTTGATATAGGTCTCTTGAGACGAACTCAAAATTTCTCGAGATCTTTCTCTATGGATCTTGATGCCAATGAAATAAGATGCCTCACCCATACCTTTCATATCATAATTCTTGAGAGAAATTGTTTCACCTAATATAGCAAATCTTTATCATTAGTTGCAAGTAAAATGTCATTCACGTATAACACAAGAAAATAAGTCTTACTCCTACTAACCTTCTGGTATAAACATTGGTCCATTATATTCTCTTGAAAACTGAATGAAGTGATGACCTCATGGAATTTTAAATACTACTGTCGGGAGGGTTGTTGTAATTCATATATGGATTTTTTAAGCTTACAGACTAAATGTTCACCATCACTAGAGGAGAATCCTTCAGGTTGTTTGATGTAAACCTCTTCCTCTAGTTCACCATTGAGGAACATCGTTTTCACATTCATTTGATGTAACTCAAAATCAAAATGAGCTAACAATGCCATGACTACACGAAGAGACTCTTTCTTAGATACAAGAGAAAATGTCTTGGTGTAGTCGATTCCTTCTCTATGAGTGAACCCATTGGCAATAAGTCTTGCTTTATATCTCTCAATATTGCCTCATGAGTCATGAGTCTTTCTTTGTCTTAAATACCCATTTACATCCAATGACTTTTACATCATTTGGCAACTCAACGGGATCCCAGACTTGGTTAAATGTCATAGAATCCATCGCATATTTCATAGCATTATGTCACATCGATTCCTTAGAACTCATGGCCTGTGAAAATATTTCAGGATCATTTTCGACTCTAATGTTGTGATCTGACTCTTGTAGGTACACTATACAATCACCATGTATTGTTGAACTTCTAACCTTAGTATATCTCCTCAATGTTGTATCATCATCCTCATGAAGAACCTATTGCTCAACCTGTTGTTCAACTAGTTGCTCAACAATTTCTGGTTGTTCCTCATTTACAACTTAACCTACTAGATTGGTATTAATAGCTTGTGAAACTTCAGTAACTAGTTGTCCAACACCCGTTTCAACTTATGGTGTGTGAGTGACAAATAATCTATTTCTTGAACCAGAGGGTTGAGCTTCATAATGGTTCTTTTCAAAAACTGTCTTGAAAATGACCACTATCACTAATCAAGTCATTCTTAAGAAATTTTGCATTTTTTGATTCCACAATTCTAGTGATGTGAGATGGACAATAGAAGATATACCTTTCAGGCCTTTCAGCATATCCAATGAAATACCCACTAATGGTCCTTGCGTCTAGCTTCTTCTCTTGTGGGTTGTAAATTCTCACTTTAGATGGGCATCCCCAAATGCGGATATATCTCAATCTCGGTTTCCAACCCTTAAATAACTCAAAAGGTGTCTTTGAGACAACCTTGGTTAGAACTCGGTTTCATATATACACAATCGTCTTTAGAGCTTCAATCCACAAAAATTGAGGAAGTTTTGTGTTACTCCTCATACTTCTCATCATTTCCATTGAGGTTTGGTTTCTTTTTTCTGTCATACCATTGTGATCCGGAGAACCAAACATAGTATACAGGGCAACAATCTCATGTTCCTGAAGAAACTAGGCAAAAGGACCAAATGCTTGCCCACTTTCAGTGTATCTACCATAGTACTCTCCACTTCTATTTAACCTCACAATTTTAATCAGTTTTTCATATTAATTCTCCACTTTAACCTTAAACATTTTAAAAGCATCCAAAGTTCGTCTTTAGAATGAAGTAATTAGAGACACATATATCGCAAATAATCATTTATGAAGGTGATAAAGTATTTCGGACTATTTGCATTCATATCTAGATAACAAATATCTATATGTATGATTTCTAACAAGTTTGTACTTCTCTTGGCATCTCTTTTAGACTTGTTAGTTTGTTTACCCTTAATGTAATCCATGCAAGTCTCAAAGTTAGCAAAATCTAAAGTATATGTACCCCTTCATTTACTAATCTCTTAATTCTCTCAATGGAGATGTGTCCTAATTTACTGTTTCATAATATAGAGGATTATTCATTCACAACACATCGTTTCAATCCAACAATGACATGCATCGAATTATAGGCATCATCATTTTGTAACTAAATGGAATAAAGACCATCAGATAATATACCATAACTAATAACTTCAGATCCATTACATAAACTGAAACCATAAATAGAAAAGTTAAAGGAAAAACCAAAAGGTACAAGTCTTGATACAAAAATCATTTTTTTAGAGAAATTTAGAACATAATGTCTTTTCTAAACACAAAATAAAGCCACTGCTCAAAACCAAACTGCAAATGCCAATGGCTTCCATATGTGAACTTGTCTTGCTTCCTAAATAGATGTATTATTCACTTTCCACTGACTTTCTTAAGTTTTGCATACCTTGCAAGGTATTTGAAACATGGATTGTAGAATCATAATCAATCCACCATATGTTATGATTAATATTAACCATATTAGATTCATAACAAACAAATGAAATTAGAGTACCTTTTTTTTTCAAACCAGTTCTTAAATTTAGCGCAATCTTTCTTCATGTGTCCATTCTTCTTATAGAAGAAACACTTCGATGGTTTCTTTATATCGGACTGAGGAGAAATTTTGCCCTTTCCCTTGTTTTTGACATTATCCTGTCTCTTCTTTCCTGAAATAGTCAAATTCACCCTTTTACCCTCTTCCATCAACAACCTCTCATTTTCTTGCACACACATGGTCAATAGTTCATTAATCGACTACTTGTCCTTATGTGTGTTGTAAGAGATTTTGAAAGGATCGTATTGTTGGGGCAGAGTGCACATAATGTAATGCACCAAAAAAGAATTTGATATAGTAACCCTCAAGGCTTTCAGCTGAGCCATTATATCCCTCATACGCATGATATAATCACATACGCCCTTTATTCCAATGAGCCTCAAGGATGACAATCGAATAATTAAGGTGCTGGCAAGGGCCTTATCAGATGTAGCTAATTGCTCATCAATGGCCTTCAATAGATCTCTGACATTATTATGTTGTTCGATAGAACTATGAATACCAGCAGATATTTTAGTCTTTATGACCATTAGGAAGAGGCGATTAGATCTTTCTTATTTTTTTAAAGAGCAACAACGTTTGGAGTGCTGGTTTCAGTCCTACTCGGTGGTTTATCATTCCTAATAGCATAATCTATATCTGTTCAGCCCAAATGAATCAGAATTCTCTCTTTTCAGACCTTATAGTTGTCACCTCTCAATTCGGGAATATCACACTTAATATCAGAAATATTCACAATCTGAGTAACTATAAATTCAAAAATAAAATATATGCTTGCCATATATAACTTGAGACCAATAATAATTCATGCTTTACCAATGTAAATCATGCATTTAACAGATGAATTTAGTGACATAAGACTTGTATGTGGGCTAAAGTTCTACTCAATCAGATTCATTTATAACTTTGTGACAAAACTATTGAATTATGTTCCTTCTCTTAATTCCTATAGGTAGATT
>JANJEY010000007.1:48126818-48157589 GCA_024703695.1 Erythroxylum cataractarum
GAAATAAATTTAAAATAATTAAAGGATAATTATTTTAAGGTAACTAGTGTGCCTATAAGTGATAAAATATGTGGAAATACATTAAATAAGAGTGAATAGACAATTAAGGACAACAAGAAGAAATAGGAGGAGAGATGCTCATTAAGGACATAGTCAGAATTTCACATTATAGGGCATAGATGAAAGTTTTTTTTTTAAATATTAATTATGGTTAAAAGATGCAAAAGAGAAGGATTTAGGGATAGAATGGAATGATACTCTTAAAGGAGAATCGGAAGAGAGAGTGAAGGAACAAAAAAATAGAAGAAGTCTTGATTTCCAACGATAAGTGACTCGGATTGCATTCCTTAATAAAACCCTAATGGAACAAATTTTTGTGTTATGATTTTGAACAAAACTTTACTATAAATACTAATTTTTCATTCCTTTTTATATGTGTTTTAACTATCATTGAAAGGGTATGAGGAAATATGGTTTAATTTGTGAGATATATGTTAATAAATATAGTTATTTTGTTTATTTGAATACAAAATATATAACTTATTCATATTTAAATTAAATGCATCTTAATTAGTATTTATTTATTAATAACAATATATATAACAAATTATACCAATTTAATTACAAGTAAGAATGTTTGTTTATTTGAACACAAAATATATAACTTATTCATATTTAAATTAAATTCATCTTAATTAGTATCCATTTATTAATAACAATATATATAACATATTATACCAATTTAATTAAAAGTTAGAATGTTTGTTTATTTGAACACAAAATATATAACTTATTCATATTTGAATTAAATTCATCTTAATTAGTATCCATTTATTAATAAAATATATAAGAAATTATACAAATTTAATTAAAAGTTAGAATGTTTTTTATTTGAACACAAAATATATAACTTATTCATGTTTAAATTAAATTCATCTTAATTACTATCTATTTATTAATAAAAATATATATAACAAATTAAACCAATTTAATTAAAAGGTATATTGTTTGTTTATTTGAACATAAAATATATTACTTATTCATTAAAATGATGAATAATTTAATTAATTAAATTTATTTTTAATAAGAATTTGATTTAATTAATTTAAGTTATTAACTGTATTTAATATTTGTTTTTTAATTTAATAATTATTAATAAGTACTTTAATTAAATTGAAAATATTTTTACAATATATACATTATAAAAGAAATAGGAGTTAATAATTAAACAAATATAAACTTAATTTGAAATTATTTAATTTAATAAAACAAAATAAAAAATATACAACATATTATAAATTTAATTTCTTTAAAAATAATTAATCTTATACATAATCATTATCAATACATATATAGTCATATTAACATTATAAGCTATTTAAAAAAACAAAATTGAAACTACAATTTCAAAATCAACACTAATACTACATTCTAAACTTCTTGGAAAACAACACCAATATTACTTAAAGTTCAATAACAATTCAACAAAAACACCTATAGGCATTTTGTTAAAAACTTGGTATGCAAACATTTGTTCATCCCTAATTCAACAAAATTTCCTACATTTTTCCCTTTAATTTACATCAAACACAAACCCATTCATTCACAATCACTAATTAACAATTTTAATCAAACAACAAATTAATATTAACTAAAACTAATGGTCCACCAATTGTGGAGGAAGGAGAGGAACAAACCACCTTACCTTCAGATGGAACCACCAGAGCAGGGGACGTCGCTGACGAGCATGGTTGGAGCAGACAACGACAATGGCGTTTTGGATGGAACCAAAGGTGAGGATGAGGCGTCGAAGAAGGAGAGGAGAAGAAGGAGCACGCGAAATGGGAGAAGAAGAGGTCTACTGAAGGATTAAAACGTTAACCAAAACGACGTCATTTTGGTTATCTTAAAAAATGACGTCGTTTTGGTTAGTTTTTTAAACGCTAAAAGACGACATTTACCGACAGAATAAACGCCGCCGGTAAATGATTACTTCCCGTCTTCTTTTTTTTGACGTATCCTTTATTCCGTCGGTATTTACAGATGGAATTAGTTCCGACTATAATATTCTGTCCCTATTTACACCACTTTCTTGTAGTATTCATTCTCGTAAGATTCATCTCCTATGTCATTAATGGCTTTACCATTTTCAACTTGCAATGCCAATCCCTCCTTCTTCGCTCGTTTATCCTTTAACAAATTCATCTCAAAGTTAGTAAAAATCCTAATTACCTTGTCCAAAGACAATTCATTGATATCATGAACTTCTTCGATGGCTGTAATTTTTGGTATAAATCTTGAAGGCAATGATCTCAATGTCTTCTTAACAAGTTTCATATTAGAATACTTCTTTCCAAGTTGATGTTCATGTTTGCTATGTCACACAGTCTCTCATAGAATTCTCCAATAGTTTCACTTTCATCCATCTTCAGCTCTTCAAATCTCACAGCCAACATCTGAAGTTTTGAAGCTATCACAGATTTTGATCCCTCATGTATAATTTGCAAAGTATCCCACACTTCTTTCGCAGATTCACAAGTTGATATTATGAAAAAAAGACCTTCATCAACTGCACTAAAGATGACATGCATGGCTTGAGAATTTCCAGACGCTCTTTCTTCTTCAACTCTTATCCACTTGGATCCATCTTTAAGCACTGCTTCTCCCTTTTCATCGGTCCTCATTGGATATGTCCAGCCATTTAAAACTGAATTCTATGCTTTTGTTCCTTGTGCCTGAATGAATACGCTCTTCCATAATTTCTATGCAGGATAATTGGAATCGTCTAGCAACAGTAGCCTGGTGATTGATGCTCCTTTTTTTGTGGCCATAATTATGAAAAATGGATCTGTACCAACTTCAATTACCAAGTTCTGATTCGGTGCTTTGATACTAATTGAAAATCTCGAATGGTATAGTTTTGTACAAATTATGATTCAGTCACAAAAATTATAAGCTTTCTGATAAATAAAAAAATAATCAAATACGAAATAACAAATCAACACCAAAATTTGTTAATGCAGTTTGGTACACCTTGTCAACGTCTGCGAGGTCCTCACCTAGTTTAATACTTTCACTAACGAAAATAATTTTATACAAGGCTTTACTGATTCAACCCACTCAACCCTTGACACTATCTCTTGTCCTCATAACACATGAAAGTAAATTACTCCCAATAACACGACCAATTCATGCTAATCTCAAGAGAGGATTTTCTCAATAATGTTTAACAATAAAGATAAGAAATAAACAGTTCAAGTGATTAAAACAATAAAGGACATAAACAAATATACTTGAGATAAAAAGAACAACTCCCACAATGATTTCAACTTCTTTAACGAAGGATCAAAAGTTGTCTACTAAGAAATCTATTGTAGTCTTTCAATATTATCTCCCCAGCATCTCACACAGCATCAAAAAAATCACCAACAAGATTAACATTTCTTCACCAAAACGGTACAAATATTGGAGCTGCAAAATCCACAAAAGTTGCTGGAGTTTTTCGCACACCATCACCACTATTGACAGTCACGAAAAACATACACGATCAACACTCAATTGGCCTAACAAAAATCACGCAATTACTAGAGAAAAACATTTGTCCAATTGCACACACTCAACCATGAAAATAGTCCAACATTGATCATTAAAAATCAGAAAAATGTAGCTGCCAAATTGAATAACAATCACAGTAAAATACTGCTAAAGTTGATCCAAGATAGTCTAAAAATTTCAGCTATCAAGTCACAAGATCCCCATCGTATGTACACCCGAAACAATAATAATATAACCCTAAAACTCCCGTGCCACAGCAACAATTCAGCTACAAAATAACCAATCAAATCTCCAACGATTTAGCTACCTTAGATAACTGTTATCGTCAAAACAGGCTATCAATTAAATTGTATCATGATTAGAATTTTAAACTTAATCAATCTTATCTTGAAAGAGTCCAACATAAGATAGAATACAAAATGCCCAAATTCAAAAAATGCTCAAAAGTACATAATAAGATATCATAACATATATATGTAAATGTTTCCTTACAATAAAACTTCAGTAATGTCGAAATAAAAGTTATAATTTGAAGAATTGGATTCTTCTTTACTTTCCTGTTATGTATCTCAGGTATACGTGTATAAATTTATTTGATATTTTAAGAATAATTTGAAACCTAATTTATACTAGCACTTGATAACTATATATATGCAAAACTGTTATAGCTGATAGCAAGAGTGTCTGTGCTCCGAAAAGCAAAAGGATTGTGACACTGGCCATGAATGTCAAGGGTGACCATGAAACAAAAGCCCTCCCGTGTGCTCGGAGAGTCCGTCACAAAAAAAATGCTATGGATTTGCAGCAATACTAATGTTACATTTCTGCTGTATTCATCATCAAAATTAAGACCATCACTTTAATATTTTGGTGCATTCAATCATAATCTATACACACACACGCACACACACATATAGAGTATAAAATTCAGCAATTACTTAAAGATTATAAATTTTACTTGCTAAACATTTTGGAGAAAGGAAGAAGAATAGATGAGGATAGGGCACTTATTGGTAATGGATGAGAAGGTGAGATTTAGTTATGTATAAGCACTGCTCTTACAGTACAAGTTAAGGATCCTCTTTATGTGTCAACGTAGGAAGTCCATTTGCTCTATATAATCTTGTAAATAAGCAATTTTGCCGACAGTGCAATGTGCCCCAAGGCATTAATTGAACCCTAAATAGAAATAATGGCTCCAGATAACCTGCCCTTACACCTGGACATTTAAAACAATTGGTCCCGGCTTAATTTAATTTGTCCATATTTTGGCAAAGCATGTATTAAAGCATTTTATGTTAGAATTAAGTAAGTGGTGATCGATGCACCGGATTCCTCAGGAGACTGACTGGAAAGAGGAGAAGTAACCCTGATGAGAGTTTCAATGGTATTATTTGTTGCCCATAAGAAAGAACTGAAATGGAAATGGAGAAAGAGAAGATAGATTTCGTATTTATAATTTTTCTGGCTTGTACAAAAGTCAACCCTAACACTGATCCTTCAGATACAAACACCGAGAAGACTGCGCACAAAATGCAACGATTGGAAGTTCGAACAAGACGCCAATATTGACAATCCTGTTCAGACCACAGCTTTTGCTTAGAGATTTACTCTTAATTTACACTTTCTGGTAGTTCCACTAAGGTGGATTATCCTATCCTTGTGGGCTGCTTATGAACGAGTTTCACTAGCACAAGACCTAAAGACTACACTGATTATATAGAACCAAAAAGAAAAATGAACAAAGAAGGAAACTCCTAGTAAACATCAACTTGATCAGCTCTTTTCTACTACCTAGAACAACCCAGCACTATCATCTATAGACATATTTATTAGGTCGTCCTGAGCCTGAGCTGCACTCTCATCAAACAGCCACTTCTCCAACAATGAGAGAGGGACATGAACTTCCATGCTTGGCTTGCTTTCGTCTTGAAGAAGCCCATTTTCTGTTGTCAAATTGGCATTCTCGTCCATCGACTGAGAGACGTCAGAATTTGAGGAGTTGAAGCTAAACAGCGAGTCAAAACCCTCAGGAGTATTTGCACTGTGTGCTCCATCGCTAGAGCTGGAATTAGCACCCAGGGTGTTGTTTAAAGAACTTTGGGTGGTGTCTGAGTTAGTCTGTGCGGGTTTTGGCGTATTTTTCATCCAGTTCTCAAGCAATTTGGCAATGTTTTCAGCGCTTGAAGCATAAGTAGATGCTTGTGATTGAAATTGTCTAGTCTGAGGCTCAGCAGTAGATGGCTTTGATTCAGGTGAGCGAGGTTTGTCAAGAGACAGAGCCTCACAAAGGGCTTGTTTAGCCAAGCGAATATCAGTTTGAAGCCTCCTCTCCCACTGTCCCTTTGGCTGTGAAGCAGAGAACCCATCTTGATTTTGGCCATCTTGGAGCTTTTTCAGCTTCTTTTTCAAGTGGGTGTTCCAGTAATTCTTTATGTCGTTGTCAGTTCTCTGTGGAAGATAAGAGGCTATGGCTGCCCATCTGCATCAACACAAAACCTTGATTTATCTCCCAAGTACCAAGTAATCTTGCCTCCATATCCCAATGAAAATTAATCAAACAAATGAACAATTGTTTAGTATCTCAGAATCTTCTTGTGGCACGTACATACGTTATTTAACTAAAACAGAATCCCTCCACTGGGATTATACTAAGATCTTATTTCTTAACAATCCTGAGAGAGCGAGAGAGAGAGAGAGAGAGATGATTTTACCTGTTGCCCAAAAGAGCTTGGAGATGGATTATCATCTTCTCTTCATGATCGGTGAAATTGCCACGCTTAATTCCTGGTCGGAGATAATTGGTCCATCTGAGCCTGCAACTTTTGCTGCATCTTAGCAAACCTGAAAAAGGCGAGAAAGTGAGAAATCGAGAAGTAAAGCTGAACCTGCACAGAGAAACAATTCTAACCCTACATCTGTGCTATTGTGCCTGAAAGAAAATAGAAAAAATAAAATCAAAGTGGCAGTACAAAGCGGTGCAGGCAATAAATACCACTTTAATGATCAAAACAAACCCATAAAGAAAATAACAAAATCAGAAGAGTGAAAACATTTAAACAAAATTGGCACTACCTCAGGAAAGAGAGCAGAAACATTTAATCTTCTATGCGGAAGACAAGAATTAAGTTGAATAACTTTGAAACAAGGGAACATAAACTCGCGACCCTTTAGAGAGAAAAATAAAGCTAAGCAACTTTAAAGTCTATACCTGTATTAGTAGGAACTGATCTCCAATTCCCAGGTCCATGTTCTTGAATGTAAGAAACCAAGATGATATCTTCTTCTGGTGTCCATGGCCCTTTCTTCACACCTACTTTGTCACAGCAAGGCGGTCTCCCCATGTTATCCAGGTCTTTCTTGAATCTTGAAGAGCGATCAACAAAAAGGGCCTTGTAGTTGTAGGTAGCTACTAGCTAGGTGTATGTATATCTAAAAAGACTCCAATCTCTTTTTCCCTTCTTTGAGATGCAGAGACAAGCGTCCACTTAAAGGGTTTGGCTTGTCTCCATATATATACATATACAAGAGAAACCTTCATCTTTTTTGCTGACCAGAAGAGAGGTAAAAGTGTTTGCTTCCTTAGAGTCAAAACGGACAGCTCATCGTTGCCAAAAGTCAGCTATAGTGCTAAACCTCATATACACTCTCTCTTATCTCTCTTTGGAGCATTCATTATGGGCATCATCGAGGTGGCAGTGGCACCGCAAAAGAAAAACAAAACCCTAATTTACTCTTATCCTCTTTAATGCCCGTGGCAGTAAAAAGAAAAATTTTAAGTCTTGTAAATTAATTACTTTGGCATTTATATCTACATTACATACTATGGAGTTTACCGCTGGTTTGCACCCATCGATACTTATGTTTTGTGCTTTAGCTTTGTCTTGCGGTGCTACCGCAATTCAACGAACATATAATTAAGCATGCTTTCTTAAGATAAGATTTTAGTTGATGAATTAAAATTGGCTTCTCAAGAAAGCCCTTTCCACATTTATTTTTGTGGATGCAGAAACTAAAAGAAACATACTCCCTCCGATCCATAATAAGTGTCTTTTTAGATACATTTTAATTATTCAAAATAAGTGTCATTCTTGATTTTGTATGAATGTTTATAATTTATCTTCCAAAATTAATCTTTCATTTCTCTCTCATCTTAATTATACAGATCACAAGGCAATTTCTCTTTCATCTTAATTTAAGATGCTGATTACCGGAGTCACGAGATAATTTTATGGGAGTATTAATAAGGATATATCTATAATTTCATTAGCTTTCTTAATAAGTGTGCATTTTTCTAAAACGACTCTTATTATAAATCGGATGGAGTATATAAGATGGTGACACACGTTTGTAATGGCCAATTAAGTACAGTAAAATTACAGATTTATTATATATGCTCTTACTTAATCTTTTCTCTTCATCTTTTTTGAAACCTAAATGAGCTTGCTACAACGATTCTTCAAATGTGAAGATTTTATTGCTCTTGGAAAAAAAAAGAAATTATTTTCTAAATTGGTTGTTTTTTTTCACTAAATACTAAAAGTAGATAATAGATCACAGTCAATAGGTAAAAATATCTTAAATTTGTTTTAATAATAATATTTAAAAAAAAAAGTAGTTTTGGTCATAACTTCAATTGAAATCCCCTTTTCCTATAATCTCTTTAATCATTGCTAAACTTTATTTATGTAAGATGGACACTTCATGAAATTCATGCATGGTTATATTATTAAAGAATTTATATATTTTAAATAATTAAACTATATATATCCCTTGTATATATTTATTACAATTCTACAAATTGCCCCATTAATTTCATTTGAATATGTGCTTCAAATTCCCATAGCTTAGTTTTATAATTTTTTGGGTTTGAAAGAGACAGATTCGCTGAACTGATTTAGGGTCAAGCCGAGGTGTGGGCAGGGGCACCGTCAGCTTCCATGCAATTGCATTCACAAGAAGAACAAATGGAGCATTTAAAATTCTGATAATTTCAATCTTATCCATGAAATTAAGATAGGATATGCTAATTCAGAATCTTAATATGTGCATAGGATAATAAGATTTATGTACCAAAAATATAATAATTATATTTTATAAATTGTAAATGTTGCTTTTTAGTTGTTGAAATGCATGGATAAGACATGTAGATTTTGTTTTTTTTTTTTTTAACATATGTAATGTAAGCCCTGATAAATAAAATGATATATCCACCCAGGCCAAGGAAAATTGAGAGTCTAATACATAATCGTATATTCCATTAATATACAAACCCTCACAAGTAAAATGTTTAGTTTTATCTTTCCTATTTATTAAGTTTGTGAGAAATGTATGTATCTTCGAAACAAAATGATTTTTATTTCAAATTTTGGGTTGCAATATTAGGTGTGAAAAAAAATAATTATGAGTAATTGAAGATAGGTTTTAAAATTAGTTAGAATCTAACGCAAACTATTCAACAAAAACCATTAAAATCCATAATTTCGGGGAAGAAAATAGCAGGCAGTGTGACTGAATCAAGCTTCAGTAGAGCAATTGCCCGAGAACATAATTAATTACTCGTATACTAATATTGCCTATATATGCCATGATTTTGTAGTTATCTTCCTAGAAATACTAATTAATGTGGTGGCTAGCTCGTGCGTTCAAGGTACAAATTAATATGCACTTGTTACTGTCAAATGAGGTAATTTAAAACAAAATCCAAGATTAGCAGATATTTTTGTGTGCGTAGATGCATGAACTAGTACTACCCACAGTCGATTTTTAAGAATGTGGGGGCATTCAACATGTTCCCGTAATTGAATAATCTGACTTTTCTACTCGCTTAAACAGTAATATCGGGCTTTGCATGACAATCGCAAGTCATTCACCCTTATAATTTTTCCTAATTTAAGGATATTTTTCTTTTTAAAAATCGTTTAATTTTGGCCTTATTTGATTTAAGAAAAAAGAAGGATATTGAAAGCATCGATCTTTTCAACAATTAATCTCTACTAGACTTTTTGATTCAGTGGGACTTAGGGAATTTGAGGCAAATTGAGCTACTTTGCATGTTACTCGATCGATCGGCCAATGAGACAGTACAGATGATTGACGCTGAAACTATATTTATATGCTAATAAAAGAGAAGTCGGCAACCTGTGCTGAGATTGATTCTCAGTCTCAGCTACGAGTGACTGGAAATTAAATGGATTTATCTGTGGTGTGATTGGAAATTAAATGGACGGCCTGTGATGTGTTATGTATTAATGAGCGAGAGGAAAAGAGAGTAGGGGTATTGGGTCCACGTCCATGTCCATGGATGGAATCTTAGCATAAGTTACAATTTTTTTCATAAGTTACAATATGATTTTGCAATTACAAGAAACAAATTTTCCCATCATTCATCATGCATGATGTATTGAGAAAAGTTGCATGAATTATATTTAACATTTAATCGGGAAAATTTTAACACCAAGCATCATCGATCCACAGCATTATTAATTCATTGCACATTTAAATTTTATATATTTACAACTTTCTCAAGGTAGCTAGTATATATGTATCGCATCGCAGGCCATTTAAATGCTAACCTTGATGACGAAGAGATTTTCTCAACTAAAAATAAACAGGTGAATGATACACCCGAGTCAATGGTTTTCTTTTTCTTTTTTTTTTTTTGGGGTACAATTCTCGCCAATGGTTTTATACATTTCCACTCCGTAATTCAGGAGAGGTGTCGTATGAAAACGAGACCAAAGGTTTGAATACTGCATTAGAAGGTTATGTTAGCGAGAGAAAAGCCAATCGTCATTGGATCGGTTCTTATCCATGCATGAGTTTTTAAGTCCAAAACACTAGTCAAGTATGACGCTAACATATCAAGCTGTTTCTTTTGTTACGCTAAGCACGTAATACTCACCCACAGTCAGATGCAAAGACTAAGTTTAGGGTTTGGAAGACTTCGAGAGGATGCCCTTTAAATGTTGCCTTTTGACAATTCTTCATGCAACTCCTACCGATAATTGATTGGACGGATAAGCTGATATGGACACATCCAAATCGCGACAACAGCTTCTCACCATGCGTCAAGCCCCCATTATCGTTGATGTAGGTGAATGCTGTAAGTGATAGATATACAGACACACAAGTTATGGTGCGATTTTTGGAATGATATATAACAAGTTTCTGGTTTGGGATTGGCACTGAAAACATTAGACAAGTGCGACATTTTCACTAGTTTGTTTTTCTGTGTGTCGGATTCTCGACGACCCAATTTCAGGATTCTCGATAACAACTTATGGGGTCCGTTTCACATTTGACTCTGAAAAGGTTTGTTAGAAGTGAAATACGTTAAGATGTGAATGGATGAGAATTGGAGGAAGCAAACAAAACTAGCTTTAAATTCCATTTGGAACATACTTATGTTTTGTCAACTCGAAATGTTTTTTTTAAACGGTATTTGGTTCTTACTGAGTTGGCCTCGTGGCTTGTTGCTGTTCATATCGGTTTCTCTTATCAACATCGATCTTCTACCTATATGATTGTGTTCTCACGAAAGAAAGCTACTATTCCATAATTCTTCATTCACACCTTAGGCTCAGCTTTATCCTGAACAATTTTGTTTTTTTTTTTTTTTCAACTCTATGATCCCTGTTCATAAATGGTCACAAAAGCATGCAGGTTGCCTATGCTTTGAGTTGGCAAGTCTAGAAGGTAGCTTTTGGGATAGGATGATGCTCGGAAAGGAACTAACGCGTTCAACTTATTAGATATACATATAACTGTACATATTTTGCATGTCTCTTGCATATATTTTGTTGTATAAAATATATTTGACTAGCCCATTGTGTCCTTGTCTATAGCATAATTAATATTAGGCTAAGATTTCCTTTGATTGATACAACAAATTGTATACATTTGGATTTTATGAATAAGAAAAACATAGCAATCTTTCCTATTGTAATATGGTAGAGCATAGATTCGTCATTTTTGCAATAGCAATCTTGACTCTCCCTACTTTAGTGTTTCATTGAGAACGTCATTGAGATTGTTTCATTATTGTGAGCGTCACATAATCGAGCTTGTTGTCCCATAGCTTGTAACCAAAGCTTAAGTTTAGCATTTTCATTACTCAAATTTGTTGCATATCTCTGAAACAGAGAAAGTTGTGCACAGAGAGTGGTAGGTTCGCTTTGAAGAATCTAGATTTTTGTCTCAAGTTCAAATATATAACAGGCTTTCCTCTTATATTATTTCTTCATCTCAGCCATGAACAATTCAGAAAATTCTATGTATTTTGTTATCAATAATCACTACAAAAAAATAACAAAATAGTGACTGAATTTTACTGACCGAAAATAAACCGTCGGTAATTACCGACAAAATACTATACACGTCGGTAACTTTCTGATTAAACAAATTATATATTTATATGAATTAATTTATAACGCATAGACAATTTATTACTCCTAAAATTATGCATTTATCATAAGGTAATAAAATCAAATTTGATGCAGGATTTGTTAAAAAAAATTCTTACTTCTAATTACCGACATAATATATAATATCGTCAAAAAAAAATCTAATTTACTGATGGAAACACTAAAACCGTCGATAAATATGAAAACTTTGTGATTATATTAACTTCGGTTTACTGTCAGAAAACTTCGGTCGGTAAACTTTTCCAATCGTTTTGTCCGTGACATTTTTTATCGATATATTTTACCGACGGAAGCACATACAAAATGTTCATCGTTAAATTTACCTACGGTCGTTTTAAGGACGTTCTTATCAATCGTAGAATTCTGTCGTTAATTAATTGTATCAACGGATTTCTTCCGTTTACCGATGGCATTGTCCGTCAATAAATTACAAATTTTTTTTAGTGAATGTTATATCTAAAACATCTATTATTACAAAACTTGATCCCTCCTCACCATACTGCATACACTACTCTTACAATCCAAGAGCTATGTTGGTTATCCAACAATTGAATGGAGATAATTATCCCTAGAGTAATCACCATAGCTTTAGAAGAAAAGAATAAACTCGGGTTTGTTAATGATCCAGTTAGCTAACCACCTGTCAACTCTTAGTCTTTACTTATTTGAATCGCTGCAATAACATGATACTTTCATGGATTCTTAATGTTGTAATAAGAGAAATAGCTACTAACATCATCTATATGAAGACTGTCTCAAGTTTGGATTGACCTTCATAAAAAAATTTCACCAAAAATGCTTTACAAATATTTGAAATACAATGAACCATAGCCAATTATGTGTAAAAGAATGATTTTGTGACTACACAGTACACTATTCTTAAGGGCTTATAGGATGAACTCTTTACTTACAACAATTATCCATCTTGCACTTGTGGCAACACACATAAGATTAATAATCTCCAAGAAAGAGGTCAGTTGACTCAATTTCTTATGGGTCTTAATGAATTTTATAATGTTGTTTAGAGTCAAATACTCCTCGTAAATCCATTATTTGATGTTTCTAAAGCTTATTCTTTTTTATCGTAGGAAGAAAAACAACGATCGGTTTTCACAACAAATTCAGTCAATCATAAAAAACAATCTACTCTGGTTGTCTTCCACAAATAGCAAAGCAAAGCACATGGCAAGCCAAAATATTATTATGATCATTATGGACTTGATGAGCATTCATAATCAAAATTTTGAAAGAAGTATGGAAATCTAAATTATTGTCAAGATAGGATGCAATATCTATTGACTTGATGGGGACTCTAAATCAAATGTTGAAAGAAGCCTAAAAACACAAATTGTCAACAAGATGGAGCTTCAACTACATGTGACGTCGCTAATAAACCAATCGTTGTCATTGTTGATAGCACTGCAAATAATTAAACAACCTTACCAATCACTCAAAAAAAGATTAAACTACTTCCTATAATTCAACTAAGCAACTCTAATAGTTTAGTCAACTTTATAGGTATGACTTAAATTTTTCCTATCAAACTATTAAGAATTGGGTTATAAATTCTGGTTGCATATATCCTGTGACTTATGATTTAAATTTTTTAAATACTACAAAGCCACAAATGGTGATAATGTGTCTATATCTCAAATCAGATTACGTAAGCTCACTAAAGACATAACATTTAAAGATATTTTATATGTTCCTTCCTTTAAATTCAATTTGTTATCTATCAGTAAAATCGCATCGCTAAGGATCTTAATTGTGGTGTTCAGTTCTTTCCTAACCATTGCATATTTCAAGACCTACAAATGAAGAAAGTGATTGGCACAGGTAAAGAACATAATAGACTCTATAATCTTGGCAACAAGCTTGTCATTTTTTCTTCATTTGCCTCAAATTCTCATGATATGTATATGTGGCATTGGCGATTTAGTTATTCAAGTACCAATATTTCATTAAATATTGTTAAATTAGACTCTAGCATTTCATTTTCAAATAATTGTTCTTGCACTATATATCCTTTGACAAACACACTCATTTACTATTTAATCATAGTGTTAATAAATCTGTTGCTTGTTTTGATTTAATTCAAGTTGACATTTGAGGACCATACAATACTCCATTTATTACTAGGGCACATTATTTCTTAATTATTTTAGATGATTATTTGCGCATTACATGGGTATATTTATTGCAACAAAAATCTTAGACTTGTTTTTACATTCAAATTTTTTTCACTATGATTAAAAACTAATTCAATGTTTTTATTAAATGAATTCACACTGATAACAATTCAAAATTTTTTAGTCACGTTAGCAATGTTTTTTTTTACCTCTATTGGTGTTATACATCAATATGGTTATACCTATATGCCTTAGAAAAAAGATGTAGTTGAGCGCAATCACCAACACTTGCTCAATGTTGCTCGTGCACTTCATTTTTAAGAAAATTTATCCTTAAAATTTTGATGTGATTGCATCCTTATTGCAGCTTATTTAATCAACTGAACTCCATCCATGAAACTTAATGGTAAAAATCCTTTCAAATTATTGTTTTAACAAATTGTCTACTTATACTCATTTGTGCATCTATGATTGTTTATGTTTTGGACATAATACTCACATGTAACATAAATTTGATAAATGTGAGCATCTTGACATTTTTATTTGATATCCTTTTGCTCAAAAGGGCAACAAAAGTTTTTATGTTGAAACTCAAAAGATTTATGTTAGTCACACTGTCACCTTCTAGAAAGAGTTTTTCCTTGCAAATCTTTGGATGTTAGCACTTTTGGATGTTGGCACTTTCTTGCCTATAATACAATCTTTACCCTTACCTAAAACCTATTTTGTGATCTTAATATACCCACCAATAATATATTTGTGAACTTAATATTTGTGATCTTTCCCATTGGAATACAACTTCCAAGATAAATGATTGGTGGGATTTTTTTCTAAAGAAATAATATCAAGATCATTCAAATTTTAACATATATATTTTATTAAATAGGATCATACTTTCTAAAACTATATCAAATTAACTTAATTTTTACTGAAATTATTGTTACCGCATAAAATGATGAATGTACATAAGAGTAAAAGAAATTCATACATATAGACTACAGTATATAATTTTTTTCCTCCTATGGGATCTAATATAAGATATAGAAACTCATAAATTTGTTTTAAAATAAAATTATTAGCAAAATAAAAGAAATTATTTCTCATCCTAAACTAAATATGGGATAATATCAAATGATAAATTAAATTTTTTAGCAAAATTAATACTTAGAATTAAGACACCAGGACATAAAATGTTTACTAGCTTTTTTTAATTGTGTACATTACAGCTTTTCATTTTTTATGACTGGTTAGTTTTTAATTAAAATATACTAAATCTTGGAAGTGGAAGAGATTATTGGCCCCTTAATTTCTAATTAATCAACAAGTATTGTCTTAATTAACAATTACTCTTCTTTTTAAGTCTAGTGATAAGTTTAGGCACACTTAATTCATTTTCTTGCATTGGTTACCTTAATTGCTACCACAAAAATTATTTTGTCGATTAAACATAAAACACAACATATAATTTTCTATTTACTACTAATCGCACTTGTTTTTCTCCATGCAAATGAAATGCCACGCCCTTAGAAAATGTCATTCCTTAAGGGCCCCCGCAAGTGTTACATCTTAGCCGTACACAAAACGACCTGGGAACGTGTATGATCGCTAGCAACAAAATGACCGACCAATACAAAAGGGAGTGTTTAAATCTTATTATGTATACGTGGGCCCCGCAGTGTCCCCAAATCCCAAGAGCATCACACCACCCATGATTGAAGCCATTTTATAATTTTCTAATTTTGTTTGTATTATGATATGTCAAGTCAACACATCGGAGCACGTCGTTTCTATTTATATCACAGATCAGTATGATTGATGGACACGTAAACTTCTGATGGGGCCAAATTGCCCGACAAATGATTGAATGCGGTGTGATCTTCAGAAAGGTAAGTGTGTTGACTCTGTGCCTCATGATTTTGTTTATTTTTGGATTATAGTTCACATTATCACTATTATTAATATCAATCTTTCAGAAAGAAAAGTCAAACCCTTGTGCCCTGTACGGTCCAGAATTGGCGCAGCCAACTTTATTTTGGTTTCAGACCTCATTTTCCCAACTATTCATTTTCCAATTTACTGTATTTATTTCTTGAGGAGGTGGAAGTTAATTATCGTTGGTCTAAGATTAATACGTAATTAATTAAAAAATTATTAGGTTTTAGGATGCAACGTAGTAACGTTTTCTCAAGTTAAATGCGAGTTTGGTACAAGACTGATGGGAAGATGAAAAGTAACATCATCCCAACTCGTTTTCTAATCTCTTTAAATTAAGATCGAGCGAGGGGCCAGGATGAAAAAATGTTATATAAAAGGACATGAATTATTTAATTCTTCACTTGCATCCAATTAAGGTCTTGAATTCAATATTAATTTGCCCGTTTTGGTTTTCATATGTCTCTTAAAATGAGCCATATTTTGTTCGGGTAATTAAAAATAAATGAAGAGCAAACCGTGGAGATGACAAATCAAGGGTTCCTTAATTCTGCATGTGTATTTCTCTCGGACGTCGCTTAGTACGAAACCAATTACTTCTTGCCACCTCAAAACGGCTGGAATCGATCAGTACTTGAGTTTCCTTAAGTCTTAAACTTACTTTCCTTCCTAATGACCAACTGATCTCTCTGTGCAGACATGAGCTTCCTTAAGTCTGATTTTACATCTTAGATGGTACGCCGTACTCGGCTAATAGGAACGCTCTTTTCAGTAGTTGGGTTGTATTTAATTTTAATCCCCTCTTAGTCTTACTACCAGATGTTGCGTGTTTTATAAGGTTAAAAAAAATTACGGGAAAAAGAGATATTTAAGTTCACTCGTTAATTTATTGATCTACGATATGTCGCCTTTCAAATTAAAGCTTTGTGTACGGGGAGATATAGACATAGACTTGTTTAGTACATCTAAAACTTTGAAAAGAATGATCATTTTTGCGCTCTCTAGTCAAGAATAAGCTGCTTTGTATGAGTATGACTTTACAAATCATACGGAAAGAGGGTGGATGTTAGACTTTTCAACTATAAGCGGTAACCCTCGTTTCGGCACTACGACCTGAACTTAATTGTACTTAGCTTACCTGTCCTTTTAAATTTATGTTACGAGTAGAAAACAAATACAAACAAATACTCTTTGTTTGTATTTAAATACTTTATTAATAAAATTTTCTCCTTTATTTCTTCCAAAAAAACAAAAAAGTATGAAATATTTACCCACCCTGTCGTAATTTTAATCTCTTAACCAAAGTTGAATTCAAAGCTAGTATTCTTACTATAATTTTGAAATGTTGTAATCCCTTAGCATTTTCCATAATTATTTTCTATTACTTCATTTTTTTCCCAGGAGGTCTTGCAAATAATGAAACTATAAAAATATTTTAAAGCCATAATATTGAATCATAAGATTTTATGTAAAAATGTTTAAATATATTTTTAATAAAATAAATATTCAAAGTAAAAATTCATTTAATTTATTTCAACAATAAATATTATATATATATATATATATATATATTCAGCTAGTTTATAACTGAAATTAATCAAAAGTGTAAAGAATATGATAAATATGGAAACTTATATAAGTATTGTTAAATTAATACACTTACAAACTTCTGCTATTATTAGTTTTATATTAGGATACACATATGTTTTAGTGCTTTAATTATGATATATTTAACTTCAATAGACTTGTCTGATTTAGGTTTAGTTTTTATATAATCTTGTAAAAATCAAACTTTACTAGTTACGTACAGTTCAATTGATTAGATATTTTTGAATGGTAATTAATTCAAACTTCTTAGTTTCATTACGAAATACTATGATTCAAAAAAGAAAATAAAGTTACTGTTTTTAACTAAACTATTTAAGAGAGGGGACTGAAAATCAAACAAGAGTTTAATGAGATTAGTAAACGACTAGAATTCAATTAGAATTACAGCTGCGTGAACCAAAATAAAGAGCTGAATATATTCTAAAGGAATTATATATAGGTCATTTCTCCAGTTCGAATTCTTGTTGATAAGTACTTTATGTTCTTAATTAGTATCTGCTTAAGGATGATTCAAATATGGTACTGTCGATCCCTTTTGTTTCAGAGCCACAAGCACAAGCACGACAACAATGGACCAAGACATGTCAACCTTGGAACCATATATAAGACGGACCTATGTTTCTGAGCTGTCGCAATGCCCATTTGCAGTACAGCTAATTGTAGGGTCGATTTACTTTCTTTTGTTTATAGCATGTGTCCTTATAATTTTAATAAAAAGAGCTTGAAACTGTACGCCTTAATATATATATTGATTTGATTTTTTAATGTTAGGGATAGCAACATATTTACATTTTATATTATCTATATAAAAATGTTCTTTAATTTATTATCAAGAGATAGTAATGACTAATCAAGTTCAATTAATGAAGATAAAGTTTATAACATTATTCATTTTTTACACATCAGAAAATTGTAAACATATATACATAAGCACTCCTCGTTGGTAATATATCTATAAGAATTTATTGATCAATATTTGAAAAACCAAACTCTCAATAAGGGGATCGAGTCGTCCATCTAAAGCCTTAAACATCTCGGAGTACTTGAGTTTGTATTAAAAAGATGTGAATTAATATTTCTCTAATTCTAATTCGTTCCACTTTGATCTTTCTATTTTTGTTTTTCTTGGCATATCCATATATAATCGATTTGTAAATAATAGTAAAAGCGTTGTTATTGTGTGATAGAAATCATACAACTCACAAGAGCCAATCTTCTCTCTAGTTCAATCCTTAAGTGTCAAAAGGTTACTAAACCTTATAAAAGCTTAACTTGCTAAACAAAATTTATTAATTAATAATTACAAGTACATCAATCATTCCTTGTTTTGATATATTTTCTTATATCAAATGTGAAAATATTACAAATTTATTAAAATAAGACTAGTATAAACGTAATTAAATTATAAATGAAATCTATTGTTTCAATACATCTTCTCATGTGCTGTATATATTCGCAATTAAATCACAAATGTTCTAGATATAATTTGAACTTATAAAAATAGATTGGTTGTGATTCTTTTACTTATATATATAATTAAGATACGAATGACATAAATTTGTTACAGTAATTAAAATTTAAGATCTCTCAATTATAAAATCATGATACTTTGTCAATGAACCTTTCAATCTAAAACTTTAACCTATTGAACCAGAAGGTTAGAAGTTTGAATCACCGAAGCAACATATTTGTAAAAAAAAAAGAAAAAAAATTATATAAGAGAAAGGTTGCCTACATCAATAAGTCTCCTCAAAACTCTCATAAAACGAGAGATCACCAGATGTAATTTCGTGGAGTAGTGTGAGTACACGAGCGCTTCATTACCATTAAAAATAAAAAGAAAATGCACAACTGGTAGATGCAATCTGGTTGCAGGCAGGATTCTTGTAAGTAAACGTTGGAGGTTACAAAGAGAGAGTCCCCAAGAATTCACATCCACACAAATGGAGTAAAACATTCAATAAGCTGGTTGGTCCTCCCGCAGGTCGCGGACGATTACTTTGATCCGGTAAATGCAGTAGCTGAGATGATCTCACTCCCTACTTAAACTTAAAGCAAGCACATTGCCACGTCAAAAGCAGCCCAATTCTCACTCGCCACCTAACTTGGAATGAATAGAAGATGATAGTAGGGTACCTAGCACTTAATCCTGCAATGAATCCGCAACTTGCATTCTGCAATGAATCCAAGAGAAACCATCGTCAAAATTGGTCTCCATGAATTCATTTACCTGACAGGATCCCACATAGTATGTACAACGTTCCCTAACCTAGAAAAGGTATATACGTGCTACTACCTGTATTCAGCTGTCAAACATCTGATGTTGTCAAGCGGGTCTACCACTTTTAGTTCCTTGAGCTTATTTGCAGCATCGGCAAAATATGTGTGGCTTATAAAGTTCATGACCCTAGCAAGAATCAAACATTCATTGTTAGCCAGTATGAATAGTGCACATCAAATTCGGCTCGTAAAATTTAGTGGCATAATCCTGGGCCAGGTACTATTGATCATTTGCTTAAAACCCATGGCCCTGGCATGTTAGAATCTATCGACTTAAGAGATTAGTTAGCATCGACACTACATTTGTTCGATCCATTACTATTCTAGTTAAGTGTCTCTGCCACTTGAGTGCCTGAGGACGAAATCTACAATTTTACTTATATCGGTTTCCTCAGGTTCTGATTTGTCAACTTAATCTATAACTTAAAACAGCAGGAAAGGGAAATTCTTCTCATCTGTAACCATTGCAATACACTCGACGTTTCTTCCCTTTTCACCTAAATTAAAGCAGAAATTCGAGATTTTAACTTCATGCCTCATTAAAACATTGGCTCTAGGTAAGTGCATCGATGTATCTAGAGGAAGCTCAAAGGAGGAGGAGTTGTTAGAACTTCGCATCATAATGCAGAATTTTCAACTTGGAATTTATAGAATTGTACAGTAAGCCAATAGGAATATGCCCAGTATATTCAAATCATTTAATAACTTTCTCATCATCTTTCAATCACTTGGATAATCGTACATGCCTTTCATCTTTTGAATCAGTTTCAAAACCTGACTGCAAAATTTATGGGCTTGATTTACGCCTTTTTACCATTCATTAATGACTACGGAATACGGGTGCCTGTCTTTGCAGGGAAAGCAGTCTATATGGTCCCAGAGAAGGAAAAATGTTCTTGCACACCTGAGCACCTAAGCCAATAACACAAAAGGAATGAATGGAGACCACACATTTCTCAGGGTCCGATCACTCTATAGGAGCTTCTATAGGACCTGCTTCTTAAAGGCCAGCGACCTCATGACCCCTCCAATCTTTACAATTCTGTAAAACGAAAAACGACAAGATCACAAGTTGTTATCCTTTGCGTATGATTTGTTCTTACCAATTGGGTCCTGCAGGCCTGCCAGTATGCACAGGAAAAAGTGAAAAAAGCTCTGCCATACTCAGGCCATACCGGGACTTGGAGGTCTGAATCTACTTGAGAAGCCAGAATACCTCTGAGCATTCATTCCAAGCTGATGTGTCTACCTGCTGCAGAAGTTAACCTAGATTTGGTCCCATATAGAAGCGCCTCTGTTAGTACAAGCATGCAGTTGTATCTACTCTACACCACAAATTATTATTTTGGCAGAGCCTCATATCTTCCATGGATTAATAGGCTTGCCGTGGACTCATCATAAGATCATTTTGTTACCATTTTCATGCAAAATGTTTTCCATGAGCAGCTATGATAAAATCGTACCTAATGCAAAAAAAATTTCAGTAACCCGACAGTTTTAGTCGTATATATACTTGTAGGAAATGACACCAATCGATCGATTAAATACCTTTTGCAGGAATTGCAAGTGAGTTCTAAGAATGCTAATATTTTTTAAGTTTTTCTTTCAAGTGTAAGACAGCATATTAATTAGTAAAATTATGTTGGGATTTGCCTTCTATTTAAGTTGTCTTCTGTCGCTAGAGACTGATGACAATGAGATGCCTTTTGTAGAATTACGACATTTGCAGAAAAGTAAATAGCACACAGCACAGCAATTTTACTTGGTTCCGGCCATAGGTTAATTATTATCTACTTCTAAGGATCTCACGAAAGTAATTTTATTAGTTTCAATTAAAAGAAAAAATTACAAAAGATGGAGTGCTTTTCAACACTTGCAAGAGTTTCCTAAGAACTCAATACGTACTACTCCTAATTAACTATTCTAGTAACTCAATACTACTCCTAATTAATCAAAACAAATCAAAACCACACATATATCACATGAACCCTAAATTTTCAAATTTTAAACCCGAATTATTTGAAATCAAATCGATGATCTGCGTTAAAAATTGATGGAGAAACGTGAATCACTTCATAATATATTATCTTTTTAGACTAATACTTGAGAGGAGTTTTAACGGCTGTCCTATTCGAATCGAAATTTTACACCTAGAAAATGAATGTGGAGCAAACCTTTTCAGATTTCAGATTAATTCTAGATGTAATCAAATCATTTGACCAAATAATGACACAATGGATGGAGAGTTGATATATATGTTAAACATATCAAGCCAGTCTTACCTTTATAGATTATCCAAGTAGTATTAATGAAATGAACTTCCAACAAAATAATTTGCAATTTCTTTATCTTCGAAAAGTCCTTAATGCAAGTATCCTATCTGAATTTGTTCAGAAGATATTAAGAGATTCGGGCTTAAACCTATACATGATGTATAGGATGCAAACCACCAGGATTATCAACGTACGTACAAGTGATCTTACTCGTCTCTCTGCATGTGTATCAGCAATAAGTTGAAGTTCAACTAGAATTTTTAAAGGCTTAATTTACTAATGCAACTAAAACGCTCTCACTTTGATCACAATAAAGAAATAGGTTAGTGTGAGTGGTTCAACACTCTCATCCTTTAATTAAAGGTTTCGAGTTCGAGTCCTGAGAATGGAAAATCTATTTGACCATCATTTTATTCCTTACTGGTTGACTCGGTTTAAGCGAAGATTAGTCTAGGAGTGGATGACTTAAAGTTGTCTTCTTATAAGTTGAGACCCTCCTAAAATACCTCGTAGGCTTACAAAAAATAAATAAATAAATGATGATTTATTTAATCCCAAATTCTCTTGGAAACGATATGGTACATGTATGTGAGGGAACTTGTGATGATATTGATGACGATGACAACAGCAACGCCAGTCCTTTGTGGTGCGAAGCATGGATTGCTTGCTCTTTACTTGTCATTTTCAAGTTAGATGGGAAGTATCTCGCCTTTGTTTTTGCATTGATTTGAATTGAATAGTGAGAGGTACGAAAAAACAACAGTTCTTCAACTCGTGGTTATGAAGCTGTGGCTCGTACATATAATATGCCTTCAAATATATGCTTTTCTGATTGAGTATAAATACAAAGTGATAATTAATCCATATGACCAAGGTTTTTAATAGCCAATTGCAAGTTATATTTGCTTTTCTAATTTATTATAATACTCAATGATTCAAAAACTCAACCGGTTCGTTCGTAAAAATCTTGATCGTTCTAATTTTTCAGCTCAGTTTTTCAATTTTCAGTTTAATTTATTTTAATACTGTAACTCTTGTTTTTAGAAATTAATCAATTTATATATTAATTAATCGGTTAAATTTTATAAATTAACAAATTTTTATAATCTAAAATAAATTAATTAGTTTTTATTTAACAAATTTTTTTAATTAAACTTTAAATTATTTGATAGGTAAAGATAATCTCTTTCCATCATACTTCAAATTCTTTAATTTTTCTTAATATTTAACTGATTTTTAATGATCTAATACCGGTTGAACCTTTTAAACCTAAAATTTCTTGCTTTTCCGGTTTAACTTTCGGTCTGATTTTTAAAATATTGATAATTCCAATGATAGCACATCCTAATTAAGGGTTATATACCCAGTATCAAAGTTTTAAATAACGGATTACAAGTCAAATTTGCAAATCTCAATTTACAACGATTGCTTATGATTCAATTTCCACTCGGCCACTTCTACCGACTACTGGCATGTGGTTGATGGATACGGATAAAACAGGAAACAATGTCCATCCCTTAAACACCTTCCACCCTCCAAAAAAGAAACGACTATTTGGCTATCATGTCAATAGCTTTAGCTCAATACAATTGCTAATTTGAAGCCCTTCTCTATTTCAACTTTATATCATTATAAAAATTTAAACTCCATTCTGCCACCGGAACTATCAGTTGTGAACTTTACAACAAAGAGGATTCAGACTGCCTAAAGGTAATACAAAAACAGTAGCACATCAATCCAATAGCACAAACTTATATGGTCATGTCAAGGCGTGGCGTTTGTAAAAGTGTAAGCCCATTATTCTAATCTTACAAACTTTGAGTTAATTGACAACTTTGAGCCCCTCCAAAATTCAGCAAATGTTACCATTTGATACACTTTGAATGTCAACAATGAATCCTTAATAACTTTCATGTCTATGTATATTCCAAATCGTTCACATGTAGATGTAAAAGTTGGTGTACACGATAATTTATACAATGCAATAAGTCTATAATGCTTGCTTCACAGGGTATGTAAGTCCAGAAAATGGACAAGTTTCCTCTCACAAGTTCATATAGACCAACCCTTCTCCCTTAAGATAACTACACCTCTCACACTCAAGGTCTATCTTAACCCCAGATATGCATGCCCACACCAAGGACCAGATCAATCCAAGAATTCAGCATTATGTCAGAAAATGCATTTAAAAATGACCCAGCACGAACGCCCATATCCAATTGATGTCAAGTGGTGGTTTAAAATTTTCTTGTAGAAACTGGTGAAGTTCCTCTACTACCAAAGTAAGATAATCTTCTTGTGGCATTAGAGTGCTTGGAACCTCAGATGAATTTTGATCCCTTGGCTTTTTTAAGTGCTTTTCCATCTCTGCCTAATCTCTTTGGAGATCCTGGATTTGCTACAATCCAGAAATGGTATCTTTCTATCCAAACTTGCAAAGAGTTCAAGGAATTCATCCCGGCATTGAACTGAATCAAGGAAAACAGTCAAGAAAGCAGTAGGGGCATACCAAATGCCTTTCCTTTTAGTTAGTGCACACCTAATTTCAACATCTGGGGTTAATTTCCTAGAATTTTCATAAATGTGTGAATCGTACTGGGATTCAATCACCTCCATGTTCTTTACATTTTATACATCATTTAACACGAAACCAGGCCCTTGGATCCCTAAGCAGCCAGTACCTGGTAGTTGAAGGATAATAAAAATCCTTTTATTCCAGATCAGCAAATGGTAGGCATACCGACAAGATGCTGACAATCTGTTTTTATATTGAAAGCTATGTAAAGGCTCATTGAGCTGGAGCAAATCCATGCTTTGGTTGAGTATCATACCATCCACAAAACAAATATCCTACTATGGGGACTGTTAGTCTTAACAGTGAAAGGACATCCAACTACACAGAATAAATCAATTAAGTGGTCAAAAAAGATTATCCTGACATCCACGTGAATGATAGTGAGATCTCGGTATCATGCATAACTCCATTATTTTGTCGCAATCCATTTATATCTATACGTTGATAGTGAAATAGAGCATACCAAGTATACAGGATGGTATCTCGACTGAATGCAATTGGAAGGGGACCAGCAATGTAGGAGCAACGGCAGTGTGGCTGTTGGCTCTGCCAAACCCATTTTGGCATCATGAACTATTCTTGTGGCAGCACAAGCTCCTCCAATGACCACAAAATCATCTACTGAATGAACCACACAAAATTTTGGTAAGAATTAATAATTTTCGAATAGAGGATACCCCATCTAAAGAAGACAAAATATCTGTAGCAAGTTCTGTGCAATAAAAAATCAGATTTAGGAAATTATGGGGGATAGAAAAAGATCAAAGGAACATACATGGCCCTGAAGATTGAACAAACATTGTTAAGTACCACAAAGAATATGCCACCAGAAAGGTTAGGAAAATGTAGAAACACATTGATAATAATGCAATGATTTTTAATCAGAAGAATATTATTATGAAGTCCAGAAATACTGCACCTATTAGAGATGAACAGAATACTCAACAGATGTCTAGGAACAGATGTCTAGGTCTATAATATCAAGAATCAACACAAATATCCACCTTATTAAAGATTTGGAAAGTTTCTATCTATAAGGTTTTGAATAAAATCATCATTAAACTATAGTCAATCATCACCACTAGTTCGAACAAAAGTATTTACTTCCCAAAGACAAGCCTGTCAAAACCTAAAGAAGGTTGAACTTGACTTATATTTGATCTCCTGTATGAGAAGGAAAATTATCGAACCCTTAAATTTGGCAAATTCAGACAATTAAGCCACAAAAGTTAACATAGTGAATTAACATACATGACTGACATAAATGGTAAAATCCATATACAGATTATAGTGCAAACCCGCTTGGCAGAGAAAAAAAAAACAATTGATATGAAAACCTGCTCCTCCTCCTCAAAAATCATAATTACCAGGCTAACATGGTCAATGGGGATAGGGATTTTGATACGATGTGTTCGTACTCTCTTCAACAGCATATGATGCCACGTGCTATATGTTGCCCCACTATCTTGACATGTACAGTTTAATTGTCTGTCATTTTCACATCTGAGGGCTCAACTGAGTGTCCTATAAGACAAGGGTCATGGTTATTGAAGCTAAGTTTAGATCTTTCAACATGGTTTTTCCTAAATTGAATGAAAAAAGAGCGGGAAATAACAAATAGATTATCCCTCATCATATTGAAACAAAGAAAAATCTCTAAAGCATTTTACAGCATGATGACAAGGAGAAGAATAAATTAACAGTTTGAAGTTTTACAATCACATCAAAAACACATGCCTTTTCAAGTCTTCTACATCTTTTGGGATGAGGGTTTTGCCATTTAATAACCATTTGGTATTGCAAAATATTTGGACATAAGCTAAAAAGGATGCATCCTCAGTGCAATGGTAATTAAACAAGAGCAAAAGCAATATAAATGCACAACACACAGTGCATCACATGAAAAGTACAGAAACATACTCGGGCTATCATGCATGAATAAAGCATTACACCAACAAATACAAATATAATTAGCACATTGCGTTAGTTTCCTGCAAAGTTCCATGAACTATCAGGTGAATTAATGAAGCGAACCAAAAAGTTCTAATATCAACATTGTAATTCATCTTTGGCCGGTCAGGGTACTCAAACCAGGCCAATCAACAATAGTTGCCTGCCAATTGATTTTTCCATCTCATTGGGCAATGTCATTGGCCACAGACCTCCATTCTTCAACGGTGAAAACATCAGAAATAGTTGATACCACAAGGATATTTCTGTTGGATCACAAATTTCTCTAGCACGTTCTTCATCATAGATGCCTATATTTGTCTTTGAATTTCCATAAGCAGTTATTTGACTGAAAGCAACTGAAAAATTCGTAAGCAAAACGAACACAACCTAGCTTTAAAATTTGTATCACAATTGAGCAATAAAAAATACAATCCTGTTTATAATTGTTAGTTGAATGTCACTGGATACACCATACCACACAATAGCCATATATCTGCAATTTCAGAAAGGGACGCCAAATTGTTTATAGAGGCTCTTGGGAACCACATGTTAACCTAGTGCTGGTTCTATGACAAAAGCATGTTATATTCTGGTTCTCAAACCATTGTAACGTAGGGTCCTGAACAATTAGTATGTCATTTTGTCCCAGACGTGGCTAAAAAACACAAACACTATGTACCCCATTGCACAAGGTTTCCTCGCTTTGCGAAGATCAGGAGAGAGTCATCATTGTACATAGCCTTCCCTTTGTCCCAGACGTGGCTAATAGCAATTAAGGACAGGTTATTTCCTGAATGCCAGAAATTTTTGGTATTTTTGCAATGAGAGAACATATAGAAACAAGTCACTTTTCAAATTGGTCCATGTTTGCAACATAAAAAATTAACTGGAAAATGCAGGCAGAAAGATTGAAAACATCTTGGCTTTTCAATTCATAAAGCTACCAATTTTTCATCTAAACACCAGATTCCTTATCAGTGTTTGGCCTAGTGAAATCTTGGATTTGGAGCTTGAAAGGGAAATTAGCAAACGATGATGCGAACTTTTCTAATGAAAAGACCCCGGTAAATGCAGTCCAATTGCAGAGCTGCATCACTCAACGCAACACAGGCAATCCTATCTATTCATTATTTTAATTGTGATTTATTGAGTACTTCAATCCTCTTCTCTAAGAAAAGTGATCAAATTCTCAATCCCGTTATGAAACCAAAGCCCTTAACATCACAACTTCGACGAGTGGACCAAACTGAACAAAATCAACTAATTAGGCCGTCTGAAATGTTCTTCCAGCTCTTAAGAATAGGCTTAAATCAACAGGTCTCAGAAATCATTGAAAACCCCCGTCAACACTGAAAATATAAGATCTTGAGATAAACGAAGAACAGAAGATAAAAGCAAACTCCTTTAATTAACCATTACAGATGAGAACTAAAGTTTACCTTGAACCCCGTGGGAAGCTTATCGGCGAGAGACAAAGTAGATGAAGAGTAAGCCATGGTTGTTGATGGGGTTTGTGGGGGTGGAATTGGGAAAGTTGGAAGTGTCATCGGAGTGGAACCACCAGAGTCATAAAATCCACTCAGATTTTTGGTCTTCGACAACAAAAAGTCAGAGGCTTCCTCCCTCTTTGGAATCAGAGAGTCATAACTTAGGCCCACTTTCCGATTGTTTTTGGTCAAAATCCCTCGTGTACTGCATTGCCTTGGAATTAAATATAACAAAAAAGGAATTACTACATGACATTACAGTAGAATGAATATAATAAAATTGGAAACTATCCATAAGCAGAATTTCAACGGAGTGAATATAAAATAATTTATATTCAGTGAAAATTGCAATTCTATATGTTTGAATTTGAAAAACAAAATTAAAATACGTAATAATTATAAATTATATTTTGAAATTAAGTAATTACAGAATTAGTTAAAATGAGATTATATTTTTAAGATTTGAAAATTGATTTGTGTGACATGAGCGCAAAAGAAGATGATTACATCACTTATTAGCAATGTTAGTAAAGAAATGGGAATGGGTTGCTTTCACGACCCAGAGAACACTTCCCTTTATGTTCATTCTTGAACTCAATTTTTTCAAGTCATTTTCTTAATTTTTCTTTCTGTCAACCGTTTTCTTCACAACGGTTACCAGAATTTGGATCATTGATCTAGACCTTAATTTTCTTCTAAGATGCTGATTTCCTAATGTCCATTGTCCACTCAAACCGTTGTTGTTTCAGCTATAAAAATCGATTCTTGAACCATCCCCAGTGACTGAAACCCGCTTCTACCTCTAGCCTGATTGATATTCAAGTTTCGTCACATATGACAACCCCCGGCCAAATCCTCAGATTCTTTGCTATCCTACAAGACACAGCTAACTCTTCACTGTGCATACTCATCCAACTTCCCCTTCTATGTCATGCTAAACACTCCCAACTTCTGGGACAATTTCCTTCAACCCTAAGCCTCACGCTTATTTCCTTTGGTTTCTTAAAACCACGCCTGTAACGTTGTCAGGTTTTGCACCAGCTACGAAATTATATATAGGTCATCTCCTCAACTTCAATTACGTTTCATGCAGGATTTTTCTTGATTCCCTTGAAACTCATCGGTCTTCTCACAGATGCCATAAACTTCAATTTCCAGGCACTAGCTCAGAAAGCGTTTCCTGGCTCCGCTAACTTGACATCATCGATCATCAATGCTACAACAACCAAGAAGCATTCATTTGTCAGATAATAGCATTTGAACATACAAAAGAATACGCATTTTGGAGCTGACCTGCTCACCCATATTAATCATTCATATTTCATACAGCATAGCCTTAAATAGAAGGCTTTATGTTGTACGTGTGCTCATTTATTGAACTGTATACACATGCATATTCTCGGTCAACCAATGCAGCATGACTACAATCATATAAAAAAGTGTCCATGAGCTCTAATTCGAGAAAAAGATACGTTGCTTCTTCTCCCATGAAGTGCATCCAAGTCCAAGAAGTCATGCTCTTCTTTTCAGGCAGTCGCTCAAAGATGACTCGGTCCATTTCCAGACTTGGGTTAAGGATTGGCGAAATCCAACCAAAGCCAGCTTTGTCAAATTTACCTATTCAGGATACGGACAATATCAAATGCTCCTGCAGCTTGTACAAACGCTAAGAGAGCTACGCTGGTACATCAAATGCTCCTGCAGCTTGTACACACGCTAAGAGAGTGATGCTGATTTATCAAATGCTCCTGCAGCTTGTACACAAGCTAAGTGAGTTATGGTGATCTTATTTAGTCTCACCCCCTCGCTTCTCCACTCCCTAAAGTAAGAGATAAAGCTTGACAATGCAGCTGAATTATATAAGCTATCCTGGCACATTCTCCCTCATCGCAACGAACAAAGCAATGGGGTTCATCGAGGCCTCGAACCATCTTATTTCACATGAAGGCAACTGATGTGACTGAAAAGCTCGCAGACATAGTGAAGACTATGATAAGAGTTACACCACCCAATGCAACTAGAGCCTGTCTTGAATAGGGTTGATTGAATTTGCTTCAGAAACCTCAGAGTCTAGCAGTGGTTTAACAAAGAAAGTGAAGTGATTTTGCACTGTCCAGTACTGATATGTCTTTATTTACTAGTAACATCAGTAATTCCCCAGCTTAACAAACCAACATGAAGATAATGTTGGCAACATGATCCGCCGTACGACGAGGCAGAGAACCGACAACGTTGCCGCCACTCACACAGTGACAGAGTAATTATGAAAGCCGATATGAACAACCAACTCCAGCCAACAAATTAAGCAGAAGCCAAGTCGTGAAAAACACTGGTACCTGCCACCTACTCTTTTACCCGGTAAAATGGATGATGACTCTGAGTACTGTATTTCATCAATCCCCCTCTGTTTATTTCACTCGTCTTCCTAACATTTGCTTGGTTGGTTGGTTGGTTAATCTTGTTAACTTTGGCGCTATTATGTGCTTCTAGATCACAACGAATCCAAAATCACCTCAATCGGACATCCACACTAAAAGATATGCCTAAAAATGT
>JANJEY010000007.1:48180950-48191114 GCA_024703695.1 Erythroxylum cataractarum
TCCAGATCAAATAAATGGTGACCAGCAAACCTAACTTCGTCGCTTTACTCTTGATGAGGGCACCAGGAAACTCTTTACGCAACCATTTCACAGCACTGGTGAGCGTGGACAAGGAGCGATGAACCCCCAACCAAGCACAGATAGCCGTCCATATTTCCTTTGTGAAAGGGCATTGGAAAAACAAAAGAGGAATAGATTCAGGTGCAGTGTTGCAAAAGCTGCAAAGTCCATCAGTTTCTAGAAAATGGAGTGTGGCTTTGGTAGGAAGGCGGCCCCGAAAGCCAAGCCAAGCAACAAAAGAAAACTTAGGGGGAATGTAACGTTTCCAAATGAATGTCATCCAAGGCTTATGAGGGGATTTGGACCGAAGGAGCTCATAGAGCTTGTGAGACGAAAGGGAATCCTGAACACAGATCTTATGTAATTTGTGCACAACCAAAGTCCTACCACCCAGCGCAGAGACAATGGCATCCCGAATGTAGGCAAGTTTTTTCATCAAGGGAGAGTCCATAGGGTGTGGCTGCCATTCCCAAATTGAAGCGTCCCTAAGATACTTTCCATGGATCCATTTGATCCATATGGAGTCAAGTTTAACATGGATATTCCAGAGAACTTTACCAAGAAGGGCATTATTCCACTGCTTACAACACTTGAGCCCAAGGCCCCCTTCAGCCTTTGGAGTGCACAGAGTGTCCCATGAGACACGAAAATGCCTTCCTCCCTAGAGAAACAATCTACACATAGCAACAATACGGTCCAGAACCGAGGCTGGCACTGGGAAAACTTGCAACCAAAAGCTAAGGACTCCTTGAATAACCGAATTGATTAATTCCAAACGCCCTGCATACGAAAGAGACTGACCTTTCCAGGAGTGAAGGTAACATTCCACCGCATCAATCAGGCCTGAGTATTGTGCCACCGAATAACGAATCGGAAAGGCCCCCAAAGGAAAC
Source organism: Erythroxylum cataractarum (assembly GCA_024703695.1). Taxonomy (NCBI): domain Eukaryota; kingdom Viridiplantae; phylum Streptophyta; class Magnoliopsida; order Malpighiales; family Erythroxylaceae; genus Erythroxylum; species Erythroxylum cataractarum. Next base: position 48,181,904 of record JANJEY010000007.1, read on the forward strand.
TCAACCAATTGCCGCAAACAGTCTTTCTCGTAACCCTCCACCCCAGCAAGATAAAAGTTGGACTTCTGAATATTAATACAGAGACCAGCCACCCATTCTATTTCTTGAAGAGCTTCCATTAAGATACGCACAGATGGCCCATCCCCCTAGAAAAGAGCATTAAATCATTAGCAAAGGCAAAGTGAGTAATGCCTAACCTCTTACATTTTGGGTGGTGGTTAAACGAGAGGGAGGCAGTAGTTTTTTTCAAGAAGCGAGAAAAACATTCCAACCCAAGTAGAAAGAGGGTGGGGGACATGGGGTCTCCCTGCCGGACACCCCTTTTACCCTGAAACATCCCATGCACCCCACCATTTATAGAAATGGAAAATGAAGAGGTCTGGACACACTCCATAACCCATCCAGTAAAGCGACGGACAAAACCCAAGCATAAAAGCATCCTCGGAAGGAACTTCCAGTCTAAAGTATCATAAGCCTTAGAAATATCCACTTTTAGCATACATCGGGGAGATATATGCTTGCGGGTGTACCCCCTAACAAGCTCTTGGGCAAGGAAAATATTATCCAACATAGATCGACCTGGAATGAAGGCCGATTGTGCAGAGTCCACAATGCTGCCCACAACCTTCAGCATACGAGCATTAAGAATCTTAGAAATAACTTTATAGATAACGTTAGTGTAAGCAATTGGCCGAAAGTCACTAGCCCTTTGAGATGAAGTCGTTTTAGGGAGTAAAACAAGGATGGCATGGTTCAACTGTTTCAACAGTCTACCAAAATGAAAAAACTCCTGGATAGCCTGAATGACATCAATCCCCACCCGATCCCATTGTTGAATGAAAAGCGCAGAGGAAAAGCCTTCTGGCCTAGGAGCCTTACACTCGCCAATATCAAACATAGCTGCTTTAATTTCAGAGTCGCTAACAGGGGCAACCAGCTCTTCCTAGGCCAGAGGAGCAAGACAAGGCCCCGAACACACAACGTCCTCTTTGAGGGGGCAAAGGACAGCCTCTGTACCCAGTAATTGTTGATAAAACCTCAAACAGCAGGAAGCCACTTCATCAAGGGAAGTAGAAGGGGAGCCGTCCTCTTTAAGAATAGAGGTAATGGAATTCAATTTGCCCCGCTTCTTAATGAGGCTATGGAAGTACCGAGTATTTTTATCAGAGTCCATCAGGTGGGTGCATTTAGCCTTTTGCATGAAAAAGAGTCGTTTAGCATCAAGCAAGAAATCTGCTTGTTTCTGCTTTAAGATCATATCCTGATTCAGTTGAGGGTCATCCGGGTGATCTAAAGTAGTCTGGTAAGCTACAGAGAAATCATCTTGGGCCTTAGCCGCTTGATCAGAAATATTACCATAAGCACGACGATTAAGGGATTTCAAGGGACCTTTAAGGGATTGCAATTTTTTACACAAGGAAATTGAGCAGTACCAAGATAGACAGTAGACCAGGCGCGATCCATAATGCTAGGGAAGGACGGGTGGTGAAGCCACATATTATAAAATTTAAAGGGTCGACTCCCATGATGTTTTAGCCAACTGAAAGTAACAACAACTGGGCAGTGATCAGAATCAGTGTGCATAGGAAGAAATGTCGCACAACAGTGAAGGTCCAATGAAAACCATGCCTGATAGACCAGCACCCTGTCAAGTTTAGCCCACCGAGTGGTGTGATTCCAAGTAAAAAACTCACCCCTGCTAGGTGCATCTTCAAGACCCATGATGGCACGGAAGTCCAGCAAATCCTGAAGAAAGTACCCAGAAGGGTCCCGACAGCCAACTCGTTCATGGGCAGAGCATACACAGTTAAAATCCCCCAAGATGATCCATGGTTGTTGAAGGTCAGATTGAAGGCAATGAAGCTGGTGCCAAAGCTCTCGCCTCTCCCGGACAGTATACAAACCATAAACCAAGGTAGCATAAAAAATAGTTTGAGAAATGGAACATTGCAATTTAACATGGATGTATTGATCACCAATAGCTAGCACAGAGCAGGATAAATATCACGGGTCCCATAATAAACACATCCGGCCACCCCCAATACACCCAAAGTTGTGGTAGTACTCCCAGCCACTAAAACGACGAGTCCCATAGAGGCCAGTTTATCCAAAGACAGTTTAGTTTCAAGAAGCCCCACAAATCTACATTGATGTTGCCGCACCAAATCGACAACACCTTTCTATTGCGAGGCCGAGCCAAGACCCCGGACGTTCCAACATAGAAAGCTCATTTCGGTAAACGGGAGGGACCAACCCCTCCAGTTTTACCAGAAGAACTCGATAAACCCCGATGCTGCCCTGGTTTAGGTCGTGTAGCAGGAAACTGCCCTTTATCAGCATCCGAAATACTAGCATTAGTACTCACAATACCCTTTCCTTTATTACTCTGAGGAGGTTTCATACTCTGTCCAGTAGACCCCCCTGAAGGCAACACAGGCTAAGCAGGACAAGGCGTTACAACCGGCTGGGAGTCAGTCGACTGAGGCACAGAAGGAGGATGGGCAGCAAGGGGATCCATAGCTGGGGGGACCCCCGATGGAACATCCCCTGAAGGCGATTTATTCTGAGCTGGATGGGAACCCCGAGCCTTGGGAACCCATTTATGAGGTTGCTGGTGAGGTTTCTTACAAGTGAAAAAATTATGGCCAAAGTGACGGCACACACAACAATAGGAAGGGAAGGTCTCATAAACCACCGATTGAGTGAAACTTGTATCTTCAGGTAATTTAACTTCAAAGCTTGTAACAAGAGGCGTGGAGACATCCACCTCCACTAGCAACCGGGCATAACTAACACGGGGACGCTGGGTAGTGACAAGATCAAAACAAATGGGTTTACCCACCATGGAGCCAAGTTTGGATAAACTTTTTTCCGTCCAAAGATCCAATGGCACATTCGGGAGCTTAATCCAGAGGGGCAGAGCCATAAAATCCTTAAAATTAAAGGCAAAACCGGGAGCCAAAGGTTTTAGCATCAATGTTTTGCCAAACGACACATACGGTCCCCCTGTCAAGACGGCAGTACGATCTTGGTCCGATTCAAAGCGAAAAACCAGCCATCCTCCTTCATGGGGAATTAGCTTACATTCCACTCCCCACTGTAACATAAGAGTTTCCACAGCTTTCATACCTGGGAAACGGCCTGTAAATACACCCACCAAACAATAACCCCATTCCTGTTCTAAATCCAGTCTATCCTCTGTGGAAAATGGTAACCTCCTTCTGAGCAGGAATATGCGCCAATCGCATCCCCTAAGTCAAGTCCCGATTATTTTTAAACAAACTAGCAAAGGAAGGCTTACCAGAGGCAGCATTTTCTGGAGCCGGGTCGCCTGGAACCGGAGGCCCCGAGCCCTCCGCAGGACTTTCAGTCGGGGGTGAGTAAGCGAACCCACCACATTGTCATCCTGTTTATCTCCGTCGGAATCAGCAGAATCCGTAGTCGCATGGCTAGCCACTCCAGTATCGTCTTCCTCAGAATCCTCGTCAGTGGAGGAGGAGGAAATGGCTTCCGTAAGAATTTCATTCAAAACACCCTTACCTGATTTCAACGAAACACCCGATTTTTTCTGGACGACCGCACGCACAATGGAACTTGTGGTTACCGATTTAACGCCGACAGACGGGACATATGGGGCACCCGCCGGAGACTGACCGGAGGAGGAGGACGCATCCTCGACCACCTTTACACCGGAGTCCTTGGGTTTCTTGCGCACCATGAGCCCCAAACCAGAAATGTGTCACGCACATCCCAAAGAGAAGACGAGCGCGACCGAAACTCCCAAAATCAAAATTTCCAACTCCCGCCAAAAAGACACCCCCACAATAATGCATGACACCAAGGAGGGAAGAGCCGAACCGAGCAGAACACCAGCGCGTACAGAAAACCAACCGACAAAGGCAATAATGTGGGCGCAATCCAGGAGACGAAAATCCTAGAGAGAGACACTCTCAAACGCCCACTACTGATCGTAATTCTTTCTTGATTCTATAGGTAATGGGGCATGACTCTTATATTGTTCTTTTTAACCTATATGAATTTTCGTTAGGAAAGAAGGCCCATTACCGTGAGCTTTTGTCCATGAACAAAATTGGAAAAAAAAAAGTTTTCTAGAAATTAAAAAAAAAAAAGAAAAAACGAAAACTAAATCTACTGTCAAGAATGGGATTCGAACCCATGCCCTTTCGGACCAGTACCTGAAACTGGCGCCTTAGACCAACTCGGCCATCTTGACTTTATGAAAAATTGCCTTCCAAATTTTAATTGTCACAATGAACGGTTTCTGGAGTTACCGCGCTCTCAAAACTACTTTCTCATACTTCTCAGCGACAGCCTAAATGATTTCCCTCATCGCCAAGCTTCAAACTAAACTGCTCTCACTCTCCCTTTGCAGACTTATCTCATCACTAGCTCTTCTCAGAGACCCACCTTTAATTGAACCCATAAAACATGAACACCACTTTCCTAATTCTTCGCTTGACCCTTTTCACGTCTTCAGTGTTTACTCCAGAACCGCTCCCTGCACCATCGAGAACACAGAAATCTTGCATTCCCATTTGCTTAAAACTGCATTATTTGAATGTAATATGTTCCTTTCTAATTTTTTACTTGATTGGTATTGTAAGTCTGGTGATATGTTTAATGCGGCCAAGTTGTTTGACAGAATTCCTCAACCGAATGCGATATCTTGGAATATTATGATTTCAGGTTATAACAATACATTGAAATTCGAGGATTCGCTGAGAACTTTTTGTAGGATGCGTATTTTAGGTGTTGAGGCCAACGAGATCACCTATGGGAGTGTCCTTTCCTCTTGTGCTAATTTGCAAGCGTGTGTTTTCAGTGAACAGCTGTATTCTCTTGCAATCAAAAATGGATTTTATTCGAATGGTTATCTTAGGACAGGGATCATGGATGTATTCTCCAAAAGTGGTAATTTTGATTATGCTTTGCGGGTGTTTAATGATGTCTCTTGTGGGAATGTGGTTTGTTGGAATTCCATCATCTCTGGGGCTGTTAGGAATCGGGAAAATTGGGTTGCTTTGGAATTGTTTGGTCAATTGTGTCGAAGGTTTTTGGTCCCAAACAGTTTCACCTTTTCAAGCATTTTGACTGCCTGTGCCGCTCTTGGAGAAATTGAGACTGGAAAAGGAGTTCAAGCGTGGGTTATTAAATGCTGCGTGAAGGATGTTTTTGTGGGAACTGCCATAATTGATCTGTATGCAAAATGCGGGGATATTGTTGAAGCTGTCCAAGAATTTTCTAGAATGGCAGTCCGCAATGTGGTTTCGTGGACTGCCATTATAGCGGGTTTTGTTAAGAATGATGATTCCATCTCTGCTCTCAAAATTTTCAAAGATATGAGAAAAATGGGAGGGGAAATAAACAACTTCACAGCAACAACTGTAGTTACATCTTGTGCTAAGCCAGGCATGGTCAATGAGGCAATTCAAATTCATAGCTGGATTTTAAAAGCTGGATTCTGTTTGGATCCAGTGGTGGAAGCTGCTGTGATTAATATGTATTCAAAAATAGGTGCCATTGATTTGTCAGAGGCAGTGTTTAAAGAAAGGACTGATATCAAGAATACTGGGCCATGGGCAGTCATGATTTCTTCTTTTGCTCAGAATTACCATCCCCAGAGGGCCATAAAATTGTTTTGGACAATGATAAAGGAGGGTCTGAAACCGGATCAAGCTTGCTATTCAAGTGTGTTTAGTGTCATAGATTCCTTGAGGTTTGGGAGACAACTCCATTGCTATGCTCTTAAAACTGGATTTGTCTTTGATCTTTCCATTGGTAGTTCTCTTTTCACAATGTACTCAAAGTGTGGAACTATAAAGGACTCCTACAAAGTTTTTGAGGAAATTCCTACCAGAGACAATGTTTCATTGGCCTCAATGATTGCCGGTTTTGCAGAACATGGCTTGGCAGATCAAGCTTTTGGGCTTTTTCGGGATCTGCTGTCTGAAGAAACTAGACCAGACCAGATGAGTTTGGCTGCTATTCTCACTGCATGCTCTGGCCTTTGTTCCTTGCGAAGAGGTAAAGAGATTCATGGATATATTTTTCGTGCTGAAATTAGCAGAGAACCACTGGTTGGTAGTGCACTGGTTACCATGTACCTGAAATGCGGGACTCTGAAGTTCTCAAAAGTAGTCTTTGACATGCTTCCAGAAAAAGATCAAATTTCATGTTCTGCTCTGGTTTCAGGATACGCTCAGAATGGGTTGTTGGAAGAAGCATTGTCATTATTACATGAAATATCAATCTCCAATTTTGCCATAGACTCATTCATGATTGCATCCATCCTTGGAGCAGTTGCTATTTTGAACAGGTTGGGTGTTGGGATCCAATTGCATGCCTACGTCACAAAAATGGGTTTAGATTCTGATGTTTCTGTTGGAAGTTCACTTGTTACAATGTACTCTAAATGTGGAAGCATTAAGGATTCCAGTAAAGCATTTGATCGAATTGATGAACCGGACTTGATAGGCTGGACAGCTATGATTGCAGGCTACGCTCAACATGGAAAAGGTGAAGAAGCGTTAAGAATGTATGAACATATGAGAAAAGAAGGGATCAGACCTGATCCTGTTACATTCGTTGAAGTTTTATCTGCCTGCAGCCGTGCCAATTTGGTTGAAGATGGCTATTTTCACTTTAATACTATGACCAGAGAATTTGGAATTCAGCCAAATAATCGCCATTATGCATGTATGGTTGACCTTATTGGTCGTTCTGGAAGGTTAAAAGAGGCTGAAAAGTTCATTGAAAGTATGCCAATTGAACCTGATGCTTTAGTTTGGGGAACACTACTTGCTGCTTGCAAATTGCATGGAGATGTTGACCTCGGCAGGGTAGCTGCCAAAAAAGCTATGGATTTGGAGCCCTATGATGCTGGAGCTTATGTTGCATTGTCAAACATCTTCGCAGATGTAGGTCAGTGGGAGGAAGCTCTAGAGGTTAGACGCCTGATGAAGGGTACTGGAGTTAGAAAAGACTTCGGCTGGAGTTCCATGTGAAATACTTGCTACCTGTCTTGGTAAGTCTCTGACATATGTTTTAGGATGGCATTCAGGAAAGTTTCTCAACGCAAATATTATGTGAAGTTGAACAAATAAAAGGAAAACGGTAAATAAATTGATGCACATCATTAATGATCTCTAAGTTACACATCCTTTTCTTCCTTTAGTCCCCATTTTGAGAATTTGAACTCTTACGAATTGATTCCATTTACTTTCTATGCTATCGAATTCTAGGAATAAAAACATAAAGCTATAGTTAAACTCACGTAGTAGCTATGAAGGCTATTCACTTTCTAAGTTCTTAAGTTATATATAGTCTCTTTCAGAGAACAAATTGTTCTTGTTAAATCCTAAAGTTGCACCCCCTGCACGAGGAAGTAGTCAACATCACGTGAAGAAGTGCATCAATATCCAGGACCAGGCAAGCAGAATGATTGGTTACGTGGCTATAGTTAAACCCATGGGGCTGGAACTTAGTTGGGTTAGAGTTCATCTGCCAACCCCTATCAGTAGAAGCTCTAACTGCTACCTAGCCAACCACAACTGCGTTCCTGTAAGTAATCCGGCTTTAATGCGCTTTCTCTTTTACTGATATCAACACTCAAATATAAATTGATTTAGAAATTTGATTACCGATCACAAGAAAATGCGCAAGTGTATTCTATTTTGAATTCTACATTTGCTGTCTCTACCTTGTTTAAAGTTTCCAGCTTAGAAATTGTTAATATGAAGAGAGATTGGAGAAATACTACTTAAGTTAATCATCTGCTTAACCTTTGTATATTAATAGGGTTAAAAAGATTACAAGTATAAAATTACTAAAATAACTCTATATTCACACCCTAAACTTCTGTTCTAAATGGCTAACTGAGCTCGGAAATGGTAAAAAAAAAACTACAATTTGGGGACAAACTGAATATTATTCAAGGTCGTTTGTAACTAATCGTTAGATACCGTTAACGTAAGATGACATGGAAACTTGAAGGGATAGTTGGGTATCAGCTGTATCTGATTGTGTTACTGTTACATGTCAAATGATTTGACATTAAAACTTAGCCGTTATGTGCATCCTTCTCTGATATATACATGCTCCTTCCTGTAGCCAAATTTAAAATGCTGGCCATTTTCTCTGGAGATGTTCGCAGAGACTTTAGCAACAGGTCATGGATCACACCAAAGTTCTTCAAAACTTATCCTCTGGACAACCAGTTAAATAATATAGGAGCTTCTGCCCAAACGGCAATGGAAATATTTTTGAGCGAGGCCACACAGTTTCAAAGTGAGCATGTTATAAGCAAGAAGCCATGCTGAAGACTGCCATGGAACTTTAGAAACTGAGACCACAAGTCATAGAAAGGGAGCAAAAGTACCCTTTCTAATTCTTTGTAGCCACCACAAGGTCTACCATCATCGATCAGAGGAGTTGATTCCCTGAAATCTACTGTATTAATAAATTTCAGTTTTGATCTTTAAGTGATAAACAAAATGTTTGGTTTGCTCATAGATTCCTCATTCCTCAGAATTTTTTAAAACTCAATGTTTTACATTTGGTTCTTCAAGAATTTATAGCCGATAACAATTCTTGTATATTGAAAGGGAAACAAATTCATTAACATCACAGCCCGAGGTTGCCGGCCTCGTGAAGCAGTACAGTATTAAAGATTGTGAACACCAAGTCAGCACTTTATATGCACAAATTATAATTATCAGTTTCGATTGAAAATTAGTATCTCAAGTTCACAAGACAAGAAACAAGTTTAGACATAGATATGTACACAACTACCTATTTTATAAATTTGCATGAGGGCATTCCTGTTCATATTAGCCAATTCCCCCATTACAAGGAGACGATGAACTCTAGTACCAAACGCTTACCGTGGAAACGAACGGAAAATAAATCACAGTTGCAAAGATCTCCCATCAGTCATTGCTTCCTTTTCTTATCCATTTCTAGCTGCATCGCTTTGTCTCTACCAGTCAAACATGCTCTATCGTGATTGGATAAATTTTAAACTGCCTAACTTTGACCCTATGCATGAAGAAAACGTAAATTGAATTGCTGAAAACAATTTATAAAAAGATTGAAAGTATAGAAAGATAAGAGTCTGATAGAATCAAACTTCTGGAAATGTAAACAATGAATAGAGAATGTTTCTGTATTGAATTGTAAACGACTCCAGTAG
>JANJEY010000007.1:48265564-48276393 GCA_024703695.1 Erythroxylum cataractarum
ATTTACTACGCCTAACAAATGGTGAGGAATTCCTGACTTCTCTTCTTCAGTAATTTTATTTGTGACAGTGTCTAGTCTCTTGTAAACTTGCATTTTATCGAAGTTTATGATTTTTGCCGGAAACTGGTTGGCAAGGTCGATGGAGAGATCAGGTAATTCAGAAATGAAACTTTCCATGTCCATTTGCCAACAATCACCTCATTTGATCGATATTCCTACTGGCAGACTCAAAATGGATATGTTATGTCGAAGATAGCAAAAGGAGAGGATTGTGTTCGTAATGGGAGCGACAGGAACTGGGAAGTCCCGTCTCTCCATTGACCTTGCCAACCAGTTTCCGGCAGAAATCATAAACTCCGATAAAATGCAAGTTTACAAGGGACTAGACACTATCACAAATAAAATTACTAAAGAAGAGAAGTCGGGAATTCCTCACCATTTGTTAGGCGGAGTAAATCTTTATGTTGAATCTGGTTTCACTGGCCATTGAATCGATTTGCACGCGAGTTTCACAATTGCATCGTTTTGTCAGAGAAACAGTGTTTCTCTAACTCAGACGCTTGCACCGTTTCTGCATTTTGAACTGAAGGCGCGTCTCATGGTCTTATCCGCGTTTTAACCTGTCAGCAGTTGTATTTATCATTTGACGAAAATTATCGACGGAAAACATTTGAGTTCCGTCGGTAATGTAAAATAGCGATGAAAATTATCGAAGGCCGACGATGTCGTTAAAACGGCGGTCGGTAAATTTATCGACGGAGCTAAGTATTCGGTAGGTAAATAAAATTTGAAATTTGTTACTGACAGAAATATAATTTCGTCGGTAAATAAAATTCAATTTAAAAAAAAAAAAGTCTTCATCATCGTTGACGAGGTGTTCTTCAAGACTCTTCATTTTCCAGATGGGATGTACATGATGGAAGTTGATCGTGTTCTCAGACCTGGTGGCTACTGGGTCCTTTCTGGCCCACCTATTAACTGGAGGATGAATTACCAAGAATGGCAGCGTCCTAAAGAGGAGCTTGAGGAGGAACAGAAAAAGATTGAAGACATTGCAAAACTCCTTTGCTGGGAAAAGAAACAGGAGTTTGGCGAAATAGCAATCTGGCAGAAGAGAACAAATTCCTGTCCTGAGCAAGCTGTTCAACCTACAATTTGTCACTCCACAAATCCTGATGATGTGTGGTGAGCATACTTCCTAGTTGTTTTTAATGTAAATTTAAGCTCACGTACATGTACTGCTTATTCTTGGACAGAAAATTCTGAGAGAAAGATGCATCTAAATATTGGTAAGCAGGCAAAAAGACACACAGTTGCTTCATTCTCTTTTGTCAGGATTCTCCTTGTTACACAAATGAAGAACATCTGAATGATCATCAAACTAAAAAGATTCACACGAAATTGTTCCTAATTCTGTCCATGGTATTGTTTTGAATAGCTGGGAATGGTAGGAAAATTCGAAAATCAACTACTGTTTTAGTATTGATGATCTCAATCATGTCTGTTTAGGTCTTTTATAAAAAAATCAAGTGTTGCTGGAGCGGTAAATGATTATATTCAAAAGAAAATTTCAAGCTGCGTAGGAGTTGAGTCTTTAAAAATATCTTATTTGAGTTGTGATAACAATGCATTGTTTCTTACAGCATTCGTCTTTATGTCATGTATAGGTACAAAAGGATGGAAGCTTGCGTAACTCCTTATCCGGAGAGTAGTGGTGCTGATGACATTAAAAGAGGAGTGTGGAAACCATTTCGAGAGAGAGTTAATGCTGTTCCTCCCAGAATATCCAGTGGCTCCATTCCTGGTGTGTCTGTTGAAGCATATCTGGAGGACAACAGGACTTGGAAGAAACATGTAAATGGTTATAAGAGGGTGAATAAAATCATTGATTCTGGGAGGTACCGCAATATTATGGATATGAGTGCTGGTATGGGAGGTTTTGCTGCAGCTCTCGACTCTCCAAAGTTGTGGGTTATGAATGTTATGCCCACAATAGCTGAGAAGGACACTCTGGGCGTTATCTATGAGCGTGGCTTGATTGGCATATACCATGATTGGTAATTCCTAAAAGTTATCTTTGCTTCTACTTTTTCTATCACATTTTTCTACTAGTATCTTGTCCTTCAATAGGACCCACTCCTCCTAGAATGTCAATCTGAGCTCATCATTGCTTTTGCAATAATTTTGATGATCCTCCCTACATTACTCGACATGAGAAAAACCACCAGTTTCTCACTTTGCATTACTAGCTCTGGCTTTCAGTTCATGTGGATAAGTATCGTTACCTTTTCCAGGATTTTAATGGTTCCCTTCTGTATGAACTTTAATTTTACTTTTAGTTTCATATACATGGCTTGAAATTAGTTAACCCTTACTACTAATTTGAGTTAACTTGTTCATTACAATTCTGTTGATAGTTGAACTCCTTGAGCGACAAAGAGCTACATCCATCGAATCTATTCCACTGTGCTTAATATAGCTTCTATTTGTTAAAGCTATCTCTGTGTCATATATTATTCATCTGAGATTGAGCAGGTGTGAAGCCTTCTCCACATACCCAAGGACATACGACCTTATTCATGCAAATGGTGTTTTCAGCTTGTACAAAGACAAGTAAGTTTATACATCACATGAAATTGGGATGCTCTCCTGAGAAAAAATAGAAAAGATATGGCATGTAACACTGTCTCTTTTCACTTTAGAAAGCATCCAATTGAACCTGCAATTTGGAAACATTCATACGAAATTTTTTGCAACTACTACAGGTGCACTATGGAAGACATTTTGCTGGAGATGGATCGGATTTTAAGGCCTGAAGGAACGGTCATATTCCGTGATCAGTTGGATGTGCTAGTGAACGTGAAGAGAGTGGTTGGCGGAATGAGATGGAACACGAAATTGGTAGATCATGAGGATGGCCCTCTGATCACAGAGAAGGTGCTGTTTGCTGTCAAACAGTACTGGGTTGCTGATGATGAGACTAACACATCCACGTAGCGAACTAAGAAATAGTATCCTGTGAACAGTGTTTCAGATTCAACTCTAACAAGTCGAACTTTTTCCAGTTTATCCATATTGCATGTAGCAAAGCATATTAATGTTGCTTCTACAGTTACCATTTTTATCAACATGTATATCTTTGAGGAAGATAATGGGTAAGCATAGGTTTCTCCCATATTCCAAATTTTCTAGGTTTCATTACTTACTCCTCGTTCCAATACATTTCTTTGTCATTCTTGAATGCCTATTTCACATCTTCAGATTTGATCACAGGTCCAGTGAGAGTCTAGTAATTGCATCCTGCACATCCTCATGCAATCTGTAAAGCAATTTAGAGGCTCATCCTGATGGCTTTTTTCTTGTTAATCTAATCTCTACTTTTGAATTGGATGAGCATCAAGTAGTTTTTGTGAAATTTAAATTTCTGAGCCACTTAACAATTTAGAGCTGTCTAAATATCTTTGTCCTTTAGGAATGTGATAGTGGTGCATTGCCATTGTCAGGATTTGATGGTTGCCATGAAAATTCCCTCTCGTATCTTCCCTTTTTGCCTTTCATTTTGGAAGTCCTGTTTTAAGCTTTCAAGAGGAAGCTTCTGAAATGCTTGAATCTAAGATACAAACCATAACCTTTTTCATTGCCACATAAGAGCCAAAAAGTTGTTTAATGACTATGGTTGCTCGAATGGCATGATGCATTTTTTTTCACATTGAAGGCTCCAACTGAAATTTCTGTGCAAAGTGGTTCAAATAAGCAAGCAGTGTGATGTCTCCTTATATGAATAATCTTAGAATTCCTTGCCTCAAAGGTACTTGCCATCCTGCAGAGCATAGGAGCAAATACCACAGTTACAATGTGCAGACAACTCTTCATCAGTAAAAGATTGAGGATTGAAGCTTTTCAGAAACCCTTTTGGTCTTATGGCTCAGCGCTGCGAATGATTAGGTTCCAACAGAAACAAATATATTAGTTCTATATCTCCTGACAGGTTTTGTCTAGAACGGTTCAAGGAGAAAAAGATCTCAAGTCTAGGCAAAAACAGATGATGCATCAAATAATATATAGGTTAAACATAATGCTTCATAATCCACAGCAAATCCAACAAAATGTTCGCCATTGTCAATATATGGACAGATATCCGAGACATCTAACCTACTGAATGAAGAATTGCAATGCAACCCCACAACAGTATAGGGTCTCATTGCCTATGTTGCGGTCCCCCCACAAGGCCTACGCATATAGGCATTTGCTTGCCAAGAAGCCGCATCATATCCCTCAATTCTCTTTCTCAAATCACACCGTCATATCAGTTTTCAACACTCTTCCTCAACTTTCTGACCTTGTCCTAGCTTTAGAGATTCCCCGTCTCTACTCCAACTGTTTTCTTGCAGAGTTTGTCTTTTTACTAGGATATATACACAACTATTTTTCACCCACCAGTTTCTTTGTGTGCAATGGAGAGCGAAAGGAAGATAACTGCGCTTCGTGATGCTTCCTTCTCTTCTTATCTCACCAGTACAGACGATAACATTGTACGTAAGCTGACAGAGCCATTGCAAGAGACTTCTGGGTTCAAGAGCTCCATGCCTGAAGAAGGTGAAATCAGTATCTTTTCTGCTGAGAAGTACTTCAAAATGAAACTGGACGATCAAAGTCACAGGGTTATCGATCCTAATCCAGTCAGGCACGTACATGCTAAAGAAATTACCAGGGTTGATCATGGGATGAGAATGAAAGGTAGACCAGGAACACGAAGTGCAATTTCTGAAGTAAGTTGGAACAGCCAAACTGCGTTGTCGCCGAGTTCTATGAATAGCTTCTCTCGGAGTAGGCAAAAGAAGGTCAATGAAAGATGGTTATTTGCTGTTTTTGGTTGCAGTGGTTTATGTTTGGACAAGAAGTCAGTCTATACTGATAGCCGTGTCGTTGACAGAGGGATTCATGGAAAAGATTTCAGAAAAGAAATCATTACCCCAGCGGCCTGCAACCCGGCCACGTTGGGAGGAAAAGGGCTGCAGTCTCCATCAAGCTTTCATGTTTCCAGCAACCAAAGCTCGGAAAAGACCATTATTGGATCAAACAGAGAAGAGTACTTTGTGTTGCCAACTGTAAATTCTGGCGTTCAAAGCTTGAAAGTGATAAGAGAATATCAGAAGGTCCAAGAGGAAGAACCAAGAAAATCCATAGAGGTTTTCGGATCCAGACTAATGAGAAAGGAAGATATAACCATGAACTTGGAGAGAAAACTCTCTGTACTGACGTGGGACGCCATACCAAAATCTCAAAGCATTGCAACAACTTCTACGATTAGCCAAGTATACGATGAATTAGAAAGTGATGCTAGTTCAGATCTCTTCGAGATAGAGAACATTTCAGGAGCTGCACAGCCGAAGTTGACAAAGCAAACCTCCTATGGGATGTCTGATTGTATGACACCTACAAGCAGGTACGAGCCAAGTGAGGCCAGCATTGAGTGGAGTGTTGTCACTGCTAGTGCTGCTGATTTCTCAATTGTTTCGGACTACGACGAGAAAAAAGTAGCTGAAAACAAGCCAACTTCTGGTTTAGCCTCAACAGCAAGAAAAAGTCGTACAAATGGTCTGCTGAGTTGCAAGAATCAGAGAGCTGTTAAAGTTGCTGAAACTGCATCCAAGAGAAATGACAAGGCTCGGCCTACGCGAGCCAGGAAGTTAGAAAATGAGACTAAGGTGAAAGATTTTGATTTACTATGAGCTATTGAACAGATTTTACCTTCAATACTGCCTAAAAATGTAATACAGTTGACGTACGATCCTGATCTTCCTTGTGAGATTTTTACAGCTGATCGTGTTCTATATTACGTAATACCATTATTTTCTGTTCCACTTATGTGTGTCATCTTATTCCACCTAAATGTTAATATTTTTTACAAGAGAATTTGCGACAGAAGAAATGGCTTCACGTTCTCATTTGTCATTCAAATGCAAAACATACTCGAAACATGAAAAGTGAATAATGATTTGGTCAGGTGATTAGACCCCAAAGTATTAACCACAAATATAATATGCCTGACCACCCTTGTCCAAATCGTTTCCTTCTTTTCCATTTTTCTTGTTCTCTTGATTCAAAACTTGGGGGGTCATTGCTGTTCTACAAATATTGTGCAGTACTAATCAAAAGTTCTATACTGTCTTTCCCCTAAAGTAAAGTAAGAGTCCACAAATCTAGACTTGGGGTTGCTGAATATCTTTCCACAGTCGATCTCAAAAAGCAAAGGCCCTACAGTTGGATGAACATGTTCAGAAAGCAGATACATAGGAAGAGGCAAAAAGTTAAGTGACCGAGGCCGATGTCGATATGTAGCTGCTTTGTGATCATGTTTCTCCAACTGTAGGGCTTGTGAAAGCATATAATTGAAAAGTTTGTTCTTTTCTTATAGCAATCCGAGCAGCTAGCACGAAAATTCAACTTATGGGACTTTACATCGCCCAAGATGACATGTTCAGCTCATGCAATCCACCACATTGCATCGGTATGTTGATGAAAAAGTTTGGTGGCCATATTCAATTCCATAACCAGATTTAAACCAAGAAGGATCACATCTATATCTTTCAACCAACAGAAACAAGGTTGGAAATCAGGTAAACACTGCCCTGAAAAAGAGTTGTACAAATCCTATCCCACAGTAAAAGTTAGCTTCTGTCTAGGACACAGTCTTGATGCTGTCGACCATATAATATGAATATTCATCTGAAAGGGACACTCTTAAAACTATAGAAATTAAGTTTTTATCTTGAAAGGTACAGATGGATATTATAATCCAGAAAGCCATGTGCCTGGTGTAATGACGAAGGATAATTGATAGGAAAGCTAAGGCATATACGTCTTTAATGCGTGGAGAGAAACAGGTTTCCTATCACATTCAGGATGAAAGACAAATCCAACTTGCCGATACGGAGAGAAAAACTGTTGTAGTTACCCACTAATAATAAATTAAGCCATACTCACAGGCCTGGCGACGGAATGTTTTGAAGGGACCAATTGAAGTTGGATTGACAACAAATTGAAACGGTGCACATTTAATAAAAGTACTTGTCGAAAAGGACCACTTGTAATGAATCCAGTAATTGTGGCTCATTGATGTATGACAAAACCCTTAAATAATGCTACTCTTAAAGCAATTAAGAATACTTATACAGTTTTAAGGTAAATTTGATAATAAAAATAGGAATAAACATATTCCTATTGTTTCTTGTTTCAGTCTTTAATTATTAAATCTTTTAAGCAATAGCAGTAATATATATATATTTCTATTTAATCAACTAGATTGCTTAGAAAATTTTTGGGCACGGGAATTAGTAAAGAAGTTTAGGATGTAGGAGTCAAGACGGCTGAAAACATGTTTAACGTGTAGTAGACGATTAATCAAAACATGGTCATAATTGGAAGATAGTTTAAGGTTGAGTAGTTATAAGAAAACTGGTTGATGTGGCTGAATTTGAGAAGGTTTTAATTTATCGACATACCAGCATCATAATATAAGACACACAGACACAATCACACACACACAACTCAAAAGGAAAAAAAAAAAAGGATCATTATCTTAAGTTTTCTTGGCAATTTGCACTCATTCTTTACTTAAATAAAATTATCTTTTCAATTAAAATTTTACATTATAACACTTGTTAGCATTTTAGTAACTTAAAATTCTTAAAATTATATTCTTTAAGTTTTCTAAAACTCACTTCTGCAGCTTATTAGAAGTTGGGCGCAATTTTAGGAGAATTCATTCCTTACACCCTTGAATTCCAAGTTGATTATAAAAGTGATCAACAATTTGGCAATATCCAGTGGGACATGCGAGGAGTAAAACAGAAGTCGTTGTGCCTTTAGCACTAAATGAAAGAAGTCACTACTGTAGTAGGGAACGAAGATTTTGTATCCCAAATAATAAAAAATTTGAAGAAGGGAGCATCACCTTCGACTAACTCTCCAACTGGAGAGGAATTAAGATCGCCACCTTAATTAACAAAAAATGATGTTGTTTAAGCAAATGATATTTTCAAGTTGAAGTCTAATTCGAACTCTATAGCTGAAGCAATCGAAATGTTGATAGAGAAAATGGAAAACTTTTTGTTGTTTTGATACAGATCATTGGATATAATTCTCTTTCTCTAGTAAGACATATTTTTTAAGGGCTCGGGGAGTAGTTTGCACCAAATGCGATAGAAATTGATGAATGCAGTCATCCACCAATTTCTTCCTTTACGGAAGAGAGATATGTTCCTTCTCATAAAAGAGAGAATATTCTTATTGCACATTTGCTCATTAATCCAGGAAATGGTTGATAGGCTGTCATGCCTTAAGCTATTGGAAGGCAAGGATATGGTTTCCAAGTTGAAACTAACAGATGGAATTATGACTTTGGGGTAATCTTTTGGCAATAAATCATAATCATGCTCCTGTTGTTGCTCTTGAGGTTTCAAGTTGATGTGGAAGTTGCTAGAGAAGCTATTCAATAACTATATGGGCCTAACTTGAGACATATTGGCTGCTTAGAATTCTATAATTCTTATCTTAAGCACATTGACCAAAAGAATCCTTATCCCTATTGCTACTTAATTTATGAGTTTACTTTATTTTTTGATGAAAATGATCAATCAACTATTGAGCACATTACCAGATTCACTATTTAGTATGGTGCCTTGGCTGATTACGAAAATTTTATCAATTTCAAGATATGACTTTTTTTTTATTATTTGTTGATAGGTATGACTTTTTCTTGGTGTGCTTTGTTGCCTAATAATTATATCCTTTCATAGATAGAAATGGCAAATTATTTCATAGTCAATTTTTTTGAATTGAACCAGAAGTCAATATAATCGAATTATCTAGAGTTACTAAGAAAAGTAATGAGAATGCAAACATGTTCATTGCTTAGTTTAGGAGAATAAGGAGTAAATATCAATTTTTATTCCAAGAGATTGAGAATATGAAGCTAGTTAGAGAAGTTCCAAAAAATTTTGAGGTATGAAATTCCAAAATTTTTATGAATTGACAACAAAAGTATCTAAATATGAATAACTTTTTAAAGAAAAAAGATAATAGAAAAGGAGTTCAGTAGGTGCTTATTTTATGGAAACAAGTTTATATGACTTAATATCCTAGGAACTTGTATTTACCCTGCTCTAGAACAAAAATCACTTGAAACGAAAAGGAAAATACAAGAACAAACTACTCAAATACAATACACTTTTGATATCTCTAAAAAGGAAGGAATTTTTAATTTCTTGTTATAGGAGAAGTTTATTACTTTATCACCAGAACATAAAATTCTCATAAAGGATGAGATCCAGGGGAAGTACTATTATAAGTAACACAATATATAGAGTCACCTTATATATTCATATTAGGGATTAAAGAATGTTATGTAAGATTGGATCAATAAGGGAATTTTATTATTTATTGAAGCTGATCAGATGATAATGATAGATGAAGATTTGTTTCCAATGGCTACAACTGTTAACGCAATAAAGTTTGATTTGCGAATTTTATTAAATGTCAAGAGGAAGCTAAAGATCATAGAGGATTGTTTAGTGTCAGCTTTGAATTCATTTTTATAGAAGTCTAGAAGGTCTTCAATACCATATATTTGGTTTGCTCAATCAAACTCCAACCTTTTAGCCCAAAATTATTGTTAGGTTTTCTAGAAATCAACTAGATTGCTTGAAAAAAATCCTAGGCACAAGAATTAGTAAATAAGTATAAGATTTGGGAGTCAAGAAGGTTGAAAATATGTTTAATGTATGGGAAGTGGCCATACTTGTAAGATAATTGGAGGTTGAGCAATTATAAGAAAATTGCTTAAGGTGGGTGAATTTAAGAAGGTTATATAAACATACCAACATTAAAACACAAGACACACAGACATAATCATGGACAAGCACCATAAGCAAAAAAAACATGATCATTCTCTTTAAGCTTTTTGGAATTTTGTACTCATCCTTTAATTAAATAAAAGTATCTTTTTAATTCAAATTTTATATTTAACAGCTGGACCCTGCTTTCGGAGACATTTAACGGTCGAAACTCATTGCAAATTTTCTTAAACAATAACGCATATCCAAAAAAATCGGTAATCAAAATGACCCAATTTATTTAAAATAATTACAGACACAAAGATGCAAACATTATTGAACATATCAGAGTTTCAATAATCACTTGAGCCCATTACAGAAAACAATGCTTGTTTTATAATATCTTTACAATTCAAAAAAGCACCCCTTTGCCTTAATACAAATACAAAAATACAAGCTACACATGATACAGTTGAATGTTTATGCTTCAGATGATTCTAAAATAAAAAATCCTGAACTAACTCAATTACAAAAGTCTTTAACTATCTTGGAGTTTCAATACCTTGAAAGGATTGCTAATCTCCTCTTTCTACACCTAAGGAGGGAAGCATGGGGTGAGCTACACAGCTCAGTGGCTAATTGTTAAGTCAAAATGACTTTACAGTAATGATTTTGATGAAGTACAAATAACAGAAGATTGAAAAGCAGACGAAAGATTGAAAAGCAGACAATAGAAGGAAAAACAGACGATAGATGAAAAGCAGACGGAGAATGAAAAAAAGACGATAGATGAAAAGCAGACGGAGATTGAAAAATAGACGAAAGATTGAAAAGTAGAAGGAGATTGAAAAACAGACGAAAGCTGAAAGCAGACGAAAGCCAAAAGCAGACGGAAGCCAAAAGCAAAAGGAAACCAAAAAGCAGACGATGAAAAGCAGACGGAAGCAAATCACGTCTGAATCAAGAATCAGTTTGAGTTAGTTACAGAACTCA
>JANJEY010000007.1:48293022-48307949 GCA_024703695.1 Erythroxylum cataractarum
GGATGACTTAGTATAGACGCTTGTATCAGTTTCCTTTTTGGGTTTTGTTTAGGGGACTGATAGACTTGTCTATTCTGCTATTGGATGACTGTATCAAGATTGCTATTATGATTTTTTTTAAATTTAGTGGTTTATGATATTGTGATTTATTTATTGCGATGCAATGTGGACTATTAGCGGGAGTTTCTGGTAGTGCAACCTTATCGTGGGATACGTGTCGGAGCGACCCTCGGGCGTCCCGATATGTACCCTACGGTGAGGGGGCACTATAGAGAATGTTTATGAACATAATCTGTTTCTTTTGAGTTAAATGGAACTCAATTCACATAATTAAGATGTATTTAAGGCCTTTAGTTCATTATGTGTTATTAATTAGCATGTTATTTTAAGTAGGCTATAATCTACTTAATTATAAAAAACCATGATAATTTTATTTTAAAGTTATTTTCTATTTTCATATTTAGGTTTGGACTTGCTATAGGGTTAAGGATATGAAATGAAATAGAATTCATAGACTCCTAGTTAAAGTAGTATTAGTAGTTAGTATTTTAATTCTTATTACACTTAATAATAAATGTTCTTTTAGGACTTTATTTTTCTTTTCATTCTAGGATTTTTATTCTTAAATAGTTTATGACTATAAAAGATTTTCTTATTGATGTAATTCATTCATCATTAATATAGAAATCAAATTAAGAGTTTTGTTTACTTTGTGAGAATTTCTCTTTAACAAGAACTTATTTTGATCTTATCAAGGCAACCTATGACAATTAAAGTTCTTATAGCTTTAGTTCCAATCAATATGTATGGTTAAGGTAAAGTTTCCTAATTGATTTGAAAACGATCCTAGGGTTCTAATTCCTTGTGATTAAGTTTTAGATGGTTTTTAGTCTAAGGTTTGCTTTATTTGGCATAAGAACTTTGACTATTGAAATCAGTTATTACTTTTCCTTTAAATCTTTGTTTCATTTCTTTTTATTTGTGATTACTTCATTCATCATCCATCATATCTAATTCTTTGTTTGTAATTTCTTTTTAATTTATCATTTTTAAAATTCAATTGGTCCCTTTAGTGAGTTCTAATGAGTTGCTATAGTCCTAACATATTACACTTCTAGTACGTTAATGAGCTTTAATAGTCTTGAGATGAATTTGATGTATTATTTTGTACATTCCATGTAAACTTAGGTTAGCTATTAATGCAATTTATTTACCTTCCAAAAAAAGTTTTTTCATTCTCATTTCTCTTATGTTTTTTAGTTAACTTACATTACATATACATAAAAACAAACAAAGGAAAAGGAAAAAGAAATCAAGATAAAAAATATGCATTAAAACCTAAATATCATATATTATGCAATATGGTTATAAAAGATTTGAACATGAGTAGTTGTGAAGATAATGCAAAAATTGATCTAAGTCATTTATGAAGGCTGTTCAAAACTAAGTTCTAAAAATTAGTTAGATAGTTTAGAGTCCCCATCTAGATCTTCTAGAAAACATATGTTTAAGGAGAAGGAAGAGGAAGATTTTAATTATGATGAGACTAGTTCTAGGAAGGTAAAAGGGTTATTTCAAAATAAGAAAAAAATTTTAGGTAATATTAAGATGAAAATCCTTACCTTTTAAGGCAAGAATGATCCTGAACTACATTTGGAGTGGTAGATGAAGTTAAAGTATATGTTTAATTGTCATAATTACTCTGAGAAAAGAATGCTAAACTAACAATGATTGAGTTTACATATTATACTAGTAGTTGGTGGATCATTTTGTGATTAATAGACATAGGAATGGTGAGAGACCTATTTACTCATAGGAAAAGATGAAGATAATGATGCTTAAGAGATTCATTCCTATTTATCACTATAAGAGGATCCTGAGGCGATTATGGCTAAAATCATTGATGGTTTGAATAAAAAGATAGCTTAAGAAAAATGGTGAAAGATGAGTGAAAAATAATAAGTACTTAATAAAAAAGAAAAGAGTGACAAAAAGAGTGAGTGTGTATAGAAAAGTGAAAAGAATATAAAGGTACATAATAAGAAAATAATTTAAAGTGTAGGGTGCAAAATAGAGAGGAAAGAAGAGAGTTAGTGCTTTTAGTAACTACTTGTACTTTTATACAATAATGTTAGTTTTCAGCTAACAATATTAACATTTCTTTGATTAATGTAGTTAGGTCTTTGTTACAGAAATATGCTAATTTATTTTTTGAGGCAATAACATGTGATTTACCTATTTTAAGTGAAAAAGATACATATTGTTGTTATTGATAGGTTTATTAAAATGGTGCATTCCATTGTACTCTTTAAAACCAATAATAATGCATATTATTGTTTTTTATTTAAGAAAATAACACATTTGCATAAATTACATAGAATAATAGTAAGTGATAGTGATGTTAAACTCCTCTTAAGTCATTTTTTGCATACTTTGTGGAATAAGTTAGGAGCTAATATGTTGTTTTCTACTACTTCACATTCTTAAATTGATGGACAAACTGAAGTAGTTAATAGGACATTTATTACTTTGTTACATATAACATTCAAAAATACTTAAAATAATGGAAAAATATTTACTGTATGTTGAGTTTGCATATAATAGGTCAGTTCATCTTACTACCTCTTATTTTTATTTTAAAATTATGTATGACTTTAATCCTTTAACTCCTTTGGATATCATACCTTTACCTACTGATGACCATGTTGATAATTGATAGTCTGTCACTAACTACTAAATAATATATTCCTAAATACCAAACTATGTAGTAAATGGCAAGCTAGGATCAAACCACAAAGAGTTGGGATTCAAATGCTATTTCAAATTTTGCAAACAAAAGAAAACTTAACACCCTAAAATGATGAAATGAGACACATAAGATGTAGAGAATGTAAACAAAAAACAAAACACAAAGCAAATTTAGAAAATGCTAATAACAATGGTAAAGAAGTGAGTTGGAGATATCTTTGGGATTATGAGATGTTCATTGATCTTTATATCTAAATAAAAGGTACTCTCATCATGGTGTTGGCCTATGGACTCAATTAAGCTCTCAAACCCTTTATTTCTCTAAAATAGGTAAAATTAATAAGCCCTAGAAATGCCCCGATCTCCACTATAACCTAAAATGAGCTCTCTAAGTTCAATAGCGAAGACACATTAAGTACTAAGAAACGACTAATTTAGGCCACCCACTCATAAGTTCGGAAGGAGTATCATAAAGGTACAGGATCCTAAATTTGTTGATTAAGTATCCTACCAAATTTAACTAACCTATTGTTACTTTCGGGAATCACTATAGACTATTACATATCACATGCTCATCCTTAGTCTTCGGTTTAGAAAGTTACCTAAAGGGTGATCAAGTTTATAAACAATTCCTAATTCATGAAATTTATCCTAAATCCCAAACCAACCTAGACCTACAAGCACTAATTCAAGACAAGTTCAACTCCATTCTCATAATTTCTATCCTTTGATCCTTAAATATCCCCCAACTCCTAAGTACTCTAGCCATACCTGTTCATATTAAGGATAATAGACATTAAATAAACCAAACCCATACTTAATTAAATAAAACCAAGGCTGGAAATGATAAATGAAGTGATGAAAACCAAAATTCAACACTAACTTAATAGAAATCAAAAGTCTTTATGCTAACAAATGACTAATCATACCCCAAATTACAAACTCTAAACTACTTGCATCAAAATGAAAATTCCAGCATACATAACTTGCATAAAACCCAAATTAATTTAAGCATAAAATAATCAAGAACATCACAAATAAGCAAAACCCCATAACTTAAACCATTAAACATTCAAATACCCAATAAATTCAGATCTAAAAAATCACATAAACAACTCAAACTACCAAGATTAAAGCTAGAAAATTAAAGGAATAAACATCCATTGATCTAACATAAAGGTTCCTTATAAAATTCATGAATTTCAACTATAAAATCCATTAAACATTCATTCTAAATATCCTTGAACATGTAAAAATGTGACTAACACTAATCAAGTTGTGAACCAATAGATTGAATAGTAAATGATTTGGACGTGTGGAAATAAAGTCATGAAACTGTAAAAAAATAACTACTTATGGAAAGTAACAAATGAACAACCGACTATAGCTAAAAACCAATGAAACAGCTAACGCAAAATGAAGTGAAGAAAACATTGTAGCTGTCTCTACGGTGGAGAGCCTCTCTTGGAAAGCTAACTCCAAGCCACCACCTTGCCAAAAAGCATTGAAGTAACTACCAATTTCTGCTCTTCTCCATGATACCGCTATCGCTCTCTCTTCCTCTCCTCCGTTCTCTACCCTGCCACTCTTCTATTTATCCTATTTATGTGTTAGTCCGCCTCTACTATTCACACTACTCAATACTTTGCTCTTTCGTTAAAACGCATCTACACTGTATATTAAATGTCTACGTTTTACCTTCTGCCTTATCCTTCTGCATTGCATTTTGGTTCATGCCTCCAGTTACTATTTTTGCATTTTTGGTCAATGTGTATGAGTGCATGAAACACACACATGTTGCTTGCATGTTGGCCCAACTTTGTTGTCTTCTTCTGTAGGTGTTTTGTTCTCACTATACTGTTGTTTTCTGCCCTTTGTCTCCCAGCTAGTGCGTCAAGGTTGTGGTCTTTTTCTTCTGCCCTATCTCTCGCTACTGTTCCTCCTTTTAGCATGAATGACTATGTTTACGTTAAACAAAAACCATTGCATGTGTTTGCTGGCCTTGTCTTAACTCTCCCCATGCTACTGCACCTCTTGTTCTCATTTTCTTTTTAATTCTTGGTCTATATTACTATTCACTTACCTTGTTATTGTGCTTGATGTGATGAATTAATATTTGGTCTAATTCACTATTCACATTTTATTCACGCCTCACCTAACTCTTGTTCTTCTCTACGCTATCATTTTCTGTTTAAAAAACCTGCTTACCCAGCTATGTGTCCTTGTCTTAGTGTGGAAAATTGTTGTATGTTGCTTTAATTGCATAAACATTGTTCATATAAACAACTTTTACGTGAACAACTTTTGTATGAAATGTTGCTACACACACTGTCGTTTCTGCTGCTCTTATTCTTCTAATGTGAAAAATTAATGTTGTGGTCCGTGAATAGTGTCACTTATTAAAACCTCATGCTGCTGCTACTTTGCTTCTTTGGTGTGGACTACTCCTTTATCCATTAAACTCTATCGTCCATCATCCTCTACTGTGCTGCCATTAGATCACATTCTTACATGCAAAAACATGCACATAAATGATGAATTTCTACTTCCTTATGCCTCCAATGTGTCCTGTTCATTAAATATGTTGTCAATTAAATCACTATTTTGCATAGAGATAGTAAGTAAGTGATTCTTCTTCCTTTTCGCATATATTTATGTTCAATCCTTTAATCTACATGTAAACAAAAATGAACACAAATTAAGTATTTAAACATAACAATAGGATTTAAAAGACAATGAAATGCATACGAAAATATAAGATAATTTAATCTTATCAATAAGCATTAGGTAAATTTTGTTAGGGATTTTCACGTCAAGGTTTATGCTAACATAGTGAGAAGGAATGAAAAATATGAAAGGCAAGCCAATAAGGTATGGATAAAGGTTATTTTTGAACCTAGAGATTGGGTTTAGGTTCATATATATAAGGAGAGGTTTCCTGCTTAAAGGAAGTTTAAGATGCAACCTAAGGGAGGTGGGCCTTTTCAAACGATGGAAAAGATTAATAACAATTCCTACCAACTAGATTTGTCAAGCTACTATAGTGATGTGAGTGCTACTTTTAATATTACTTATTTATTAGTGTATAAGAGAGAGAGTCTTAGAGCAACTGGTAAAAGTTGCACCTTTATGACCATAATGTCATAGGCTCGAGTAATAGAAACAACCTCTTTGTAAAAATTATAAAGGGAAGGTTGCATAGATTGATGACCCTCCCTCGACTCTCATAAAGCAGGGAGCCTTGTGTACTAAGGTATGTTGACTATTTATCTTTGTATGTTGTAGGTAATTCAAGGATGAATCCTTTTGAGGATAAAGGGCATGATGGAGATCAGCTTACCCCAACACCTATTTTTAGCCATTCTTATAATCCTCCACAATAAATTAGAGGTCTAATAATTAAGGAAAATACCAAATTTATTAATATAGCTTTGCAAGGATTAATTATAGAGATGTAAGAAAAGGAGGTTATTCAAGATAAATCAGATACATTGCCAAGATTAATCACTTTGCTACATATTGTTAAAGGTGGAATAAGCCTAGTATATGAAGAACAAGGCTTGAAGTATGTCTAATAGTCTATTTCACTTCTTTTAAATTAAAATGGAACCTAATTCACTAATTATTTAAGATTTATTTAAGAGCTTCAGTACATTTTGTGTTATTAGTCAACGTATTGTAATTGGGTTATAACTTAATTATAAAGCCCAAGCAGTGTTAATATTGTTTTATAGTTATTTTCTAATTACTTATTTAGGTTAAGACTTATTATAAGGTTAATTTATAATTTGATTAAAATTCCTTATGACATTAAGGATATGAATTAAAATAGGATTCCCAGAATCCTAGTTAAAGTATTATTAGTAGTTAGTATTTTAATCATTGCTGCAATTGATAAGGAATATTTTTTAGGACTCTAGTTTTCCTTTCCATTTAATGTTTTAGTTTGTGGAGAGATTGTTCTTATAAAAGGTTGTCTTATTAAAGTAATTCGTATATCATCAACGTAGAAATCAAATTGAGAGTTTTCTTCACTTTATGAGAGTTTCCTCTTTATTCGTTAATAAGCACTTTTAAAAAAAAAAGGAAAAAAGGAATGAATTAATAAATAAAAAATTTACATCCTTAAAGGAGTTTCTTAGGATGACTTAATACAAATAGGCACAACGGATACACCTAAACACAAAGGAGAACAAATAGTATTTAAAAAGCACATTGTTAAGAGATTTAGTGAACTTAGTAGAGCGAAACTAAAATCAGATGCAAGATTCTTCAGTAAACAATTTCTCAAGTCCCATTGATAGCTTTGATGATAAGCGCATTTATGATTTTGCATTTAGATTCAAACTTTCTTGTATTCATTTCGTTTCAAAATAGAATATCAATAAGAACTTAATATAATCTTATCAAAGGAAATTTTCTTGATCAAAATTCTTATAAATTCGATTATAATTGGTGGGTTTGCTTAGGATCAAGTTTCTTTTCTTGATTTAAAGATGATCTTAAGGTTTTAATTTCTTATGATTTAGGTTTTAGCCTAAGGTTCACATTAATTGGTCTAATGACTTATAAAAGAAAGCAATGTGAGGTTTTCTTTAAAATTTACAACAAAGATTCTAAATTTGAACCTTGTAAACAAGATGTTTTTATAAGGGATACATATATAATTAATGGTTTATACATAAATAATACTTGTTATAGTCAATAGCTTATAGAAGTTGAATGAGTGGGAAAGATCCAAGGTGTAAGGCGCATTTTCTTTTTTGAATTGGTTATCGTTCTAACAAATTGAGAGAGATATACGTTTTGCTTAAGAAATGATAGTCATTATGCCAATTTGTTATGAATTACCTTTTTTTAATCTCTATTCTTCAGAATTTTCTTTCAAATTTTAACTTATTCTCATTATCTATTCATTCATCTTTATTCAACATTCATAATCACTAAAAGTAATTAATGATCACTTTATAAAATAAATTAGTGTATCATTTTGTGAATAAAGCAGCAATAGAATTGTTAACAAGCCATGCTTTGCATAACTATACTCTTTATTGTAGAGATTGGCTTAGAAAGCTTCATATCGAGCACAATTTCAGCTTATTAGTACCATCTTCTTCTTTTACTGAAAGTTCATACCCATAGTAATATGAGTTTGGTTTTGAAGTTGCACCCACTTTGGGTTTCTAATGCTCAATAGATTTTAATATATACCACTTCTATTATACTATTACTATAATATATGGCATTAGAGTCCCAAATTTCATATATACAATTTGAAACAAGATTGGTTAGATCTAATAAATATTAACCATTAAGTTCTATGATTTAAAATGTATCGAGTTTTGTTCTTTACTTTTTTGGATGAATCAACTTGATTTTTTTAAGAAACCCATCATTACCTTTAGGTATATAATAGATAAACCAATGTATAGAATACTTCACAAATCACATGTATGAAATAAAGTCACTTGAAAAATGAATAACTTAAAATCAAAAGGCAATAGAATCAATACAAATAATAAATAAAAAATTCTAGCGTAATGTGTATCTTTTACTTTTATTCACTTATTTTCTATAAGTCTTATCTCTATTAAACATAATATGAGCTTTATTGATTAGCATAGGGTCAACCATAAACTTGTGTAAATAGAGACAATGCATAAACATAATTATTTTATTATACATTTCTATTTAAGTAAGTTGCTAAAGAGATTGAGTAAGGTTGTAAACCCTTAAACAAGCTATTGAAAATCTCAATCATCTTTATTAAAATTTATTTATAACAATGTCAACAAGATCTTTTTACACCTTTCTTAATACACAAAATTCTTAAAAGAAAACTATATATCCATAAAACTTATTTAAGTAGGTGTGGGAAACCCAACAGTTATTTATGGTCTTAATGAGCCTCCTTATCATAGGTGCAATAAGAAATTATTACACTGTAATAAGGTTTCATTTTCTTCTCTAGACATTAACACACTTGATTAAGTTATTTAATAGATTATTTTATTATCGTTAAATCATATCAATTTTTAATTTTCTTAATATTAATTTTTTAAAAATGATAATTAATAAATATATAGTAAGAATAAAATTCTAGCATTCTCCCCTTTAGAAAAATATTAATTACTATATTTATAATAAAAATTAAAAAGGATAAGAGAATAAAATTATATTGTATCAGTTAACCTTTATAAAAATATTTTATCTAAGGATAATAAAAGTCTATTTTTTGATCTTATAAGATTTCAATATGGAAAGGTATTACAAACTTATATCATATATAACACATATCTAATACAATTACATATTTAACAAGCTTACTAACATGAATGAGGAAATAAAGTTTGCAACAACAAAAAAAAGCTACCTAAATGATCTACAATTTACTATGTTTTATTTGTTGATCTTAATTTTTAAACTTTATGCTAACTTGTAATGGAGAAATGTGTTTTCTTTCACTACATGCTAAATTGCATCAAAGACAATCTTTATGGATTAAAAGTTATATCCCACTATATCTTATAAACCTATCAGTATCTTGAGATACTTGAATGTGTCAAGAGCCACGAGATCAAGGTCAAGTTGCATATATGCCTAACAATCTACGGTATATTTAAGATTGACACAAATATTAAAACTTTTAGCTATGTTAATGTAAAATAATGTATATGTCTGAGAATAAGTTGAAGATCATCAATATATAACTGATGTAGTCACATTATATAAAAGAAAATTGTATATAAAATAAATGTATAATTATCTTAAGTTAATAACATTAGATGACTTCAAAAAAACCATATTACAAACATGTCCATCAAAATTGGCAAGGTGAAGGCCTTTAGTTAGAGAATTAACAAACATATGCTCAATAAAAGTATATTCCACTATAATGTTTCTATATAAGTTCCTTTATGGTTAAATATTTAACCTCCAAATGTTTAGATCATATGGTATTCTTACTGTTATTACTAAACAACATTTTAGAAAGATTATTATTGTATAACTAGATAAGTCTAGCAACTAAATTAACTACATAAAGCTTAAAAATAAAATTTCTTAACCAAACTACCTATGGGGAAATCTATAATATGCAGTAGACTTTTCATGCATTATTGAAGAGGTCACACGTTTCTGCTTGACATTTTTTCAAAAAATTGCACCATTTGTTTATATAAAGATATAACCTATTGTGAACTTTCTATCATTTGAACTTATAGCAAAGTCAAAATATGTGTATCTAATCAGATTTGAATCTTCAAATTTCTTTTATGTAATCATATAATCCTTTACTCATATAAGGTATCTCAACATTTGCTTAACTACTTCCTAGTGGTCTATATTGAGTTAGATAAGTATTTACCTAACAATTTAATAATGAATACAATCTTCATTATAGTACATACCTGAGCATACATCAGGCTACCAATTGTACTAAAATAAGAAATATTTTCCATGTTCTCTCTTCCCATTTCATTCTTTAGACATTATTATAAAGATAATCTCTCAATAAGAGATCAATACTATATAAAGTTTACAATTTTCTTATTAAACCTTTGCAACACATTCTTAATGTTCACTCTTTGAGAATGTCCTAATAAGTTTTGAGATCTATCTCAAAGAATTTGAATACCAAAGAGAAAGTTTCACCAAGATCCTTCGTCTCAAAATGTTTTGTTAATAGGTGCTTAATCTTAAACAATATGGTCAAGTTACTTGATGTAACCAAGATATTATATACATATACAAATAGAAAAATAATCTTGTTTCCCCTAACTTTGAAGTGCAAACACCTTTCAAGTTTATTTTAATAGAGACAAATAAGGTAATTACCTCATCAAATTTTACGTACCACTAACAAGAAGCTTATTTTTATTCATATAATGATTTCTTCAATATTCAAACTAGATGATTCTTTTCATCTCCTTAAAACATTTCAAGTTGAATCATACAGACTTCCTCATAAATGTATGCATTAAGAAAAATATTTTTAACATGATGTAACTTCATATCATAATGAGATTGTCATAATTACTCTAAATGCCTATTTAAAATTTATACCTTATCTTTGAGTGAAACATTTATTAACCAATTTGGCTTCAAATTGTTGAATCTTACATTGGAAGTCCTTTTTAGTCTTATAATCACATTTACAACCAATAACTTTACATTTTAAATGTAAATAATTAAGTTGTCATATGTGTTTATGCTTTATAAATTGCATTTCATCTTTCATTACATCCTACCATAATTTACTTAAAGATTAGAAGCAAGATCTGAAAAAAGAAATTGGATCAATAAGTTCAACACCATAATTATTCTCATTAAGATAAATAACATAATCAAATGATATAGGAGACCACCTCACTCTAATGGATCTTCTTAATCAAACTTATTCAACATGATCTTGTGCCGTAAGAACCTCATTATGTGTATGTATTATTTCAAATTCATCTACTAGAGGAGCACACCATTATGTTCAAGACTATCCAAGATAGTACACTGAACTACTATCTATAAGTTTCCAAGGATTTAATAAATGAACATTTTTATTCAAAAAGTTCATATTTTCCAAATACTTAACTTCACAATTAGATCCGATGATCATAGTCGAATTTTCTAATTGGTTTTAAGCTTGAATCTTAAAGATCTTAAATTCGTCAAGAACTTTTAACTTTTCTTTAATAAAAAATACATATTTATAATGAGAATAATCATCATTGAAGTTAAAAAAAAATTTTGAAATTACAAATGAATAAAGAATAAAAAATATCAATAAGAATAATTTTTAAAAATTAAATAAATGAAGTAACCTCTTTTTCTTTATTTTGTCAACTTACCTCTACAACAATAAATAAATATCTTTAGTTCACTAAATTCAAGAGTTGGAAGACTATTTTCTTTTATTAATCTTTCGACTCTTTTTTTAAAGAAGTGACCTAATTTTTTTATACCACAACATGAATATTTTTCTTTTTATCAAAGAAATTTTAGTAATAATCTTTTTAGCAATATATGAAGAAGCATATATTTCATCAGAAGGCACACATTCTATATAAATGATATGATTAAACAGTTATACCAATATGTTTGTATTGAAAGATAACTATATATTGGAGATTTTATTATAAAATTATAACATTATTTATCCAAAATAGTTATTGAGATCAAGCTCCATCTAAAAGATAGTATATAGAATAACTTATATAAGACAATTTTAAAATCACTATAAGGGTATAAACAAAAGACATTCATTTCTTCATTATTGCTAATAATCATTTGATAGCACATCGTAACACTACACAAAATAACTAAACCCACAACTATACTAGTCACAAGTCTAAGTCGATCCCATAGAGATTAATTCCAATTACTTTTCCTAAATTATACTTATATGTAAAATAGGGGGTTTGGTTTAATGTAAATTAGAAAACAAAGTGAAATTGAATACATAAAAGCAACTCAAATTAAATAGTAGCAAAGTGATAAAATTGATGAATGGTTTGAAATCCGATTCTTTGATTTAATCTTGGCCTACATATAATTTCAAATACATCGTTGCATTTTTTCTTCCTACCTCTCTTTATACAATTAATCGTGAATTAACAAGCTTTGTTTTTCCCAATTTTTCCATAGGTCATAGTTAATCAAAAAGAGCTCGTTAATTAACCTTAACTATTGAAAAACATAGAATAAGCTCTCTAAGTTTAATTAGGCAACCGCCTTATGAGTGAGAAAAATATACCAATCTAAGCAATAATCATAAAAGTTCATATTATTTAACCTAAGCTACATTATCCCTAATGATATAATACCATTAGTTGTCACAAACGAATTCAAACATGACTATTACATATTTTATTCAAAGTTCTAGCAGTGGGTTCTCATGAAAACAATCTAATAGAGAATCCAAACCGTTCTTACATAATAAACAATCAATAAACAAAAGATAATGTAGACAATCTAAAAAGATGGAAAGAAAGTGATATACAACGATCATATTCTTAAATGTGCTCCTCGACATCGACTTCATCTCTAAACTAGCGTTGAGAAGGATAACACTCCTTCTCCATCAATTTCCAAGAAAACCCATAAATAGCCTCTGAGATGTCAAAAATTGAAGAGAAAATGAAGAAAATCTCGTCTATTTCCAATAATGTGTCTGTTGTCACAACTTAATGCTTTTATGGTTAAAAACTAGATTAAAAATGGGACAAGTGGAAAGTTATGGGTGTGACTTGTTGTGTCGCGCCCATGACAATTGCCATGACAAATTTTTCATGGTTTGTGAGACACATCTTATGGCCAAGATTTTTGTCATTATTCATTCATTTGACATCTTCTTGTTTCATCTTTATTCTAATCCTTCTCCTTTTTTGCTCCATGAAGGCAATAGAGTATGAATCTCGAGAAAATGTCTCAACGAGTATGCTTTCAGCTCACTTTAACTATTATGCTTCTAAATTGTACCTAAAATCAATTATGAACTAAAGTGAGTGTCTTAAGCATTCTAAAACATTAATTACTAAGTTTTATGGGTTAAATGTATCAACAATTAATCACATATCAAATCCCCCCACACTTAGCCTTTGATCATCCTTGAGCAAATCATCAAAATGAAAGTCACAAATTAAAACACTTACTCATTTTCCATTTTCCTAAGAATATGAGTAATTAATGTTTTGAGTGGATTTTAACTAAATTAGATTAGAATAGACTATTTATTGGAATACCTTATTATCTTTATATTAGATATAATTTTAATTTTAATATTAAAAACAATTATTAACAAATATATGTATTTTTCCCACATATAGAAATTATCAAATAAATTCTAAGAAATGAGAACAATACAGTGAAGAAAATTAGGTGACACCCAGCAAAAGGAAAATTAACTTTGTGGTGCAAGTTCGCTAAGGAATTCTCCAGTAGATTTAAAGGAGAAACTATAGGGGATTTGATCTATGCATAAGATGTTATAAAAAGATTTTGAATAAATTACTAAAGTTTTAAAAGTCACACTAGTTTGCCCGATTTTACAGTAAAAATTTTGAATTGGCTAACTTTTTGGTTCAATTTTTAACTTTTTGGCTCGATTTAGTTTAATAATCTTGTTGTCAAAAATCGATTAGTTTATTAATTAATCAGTCAATTTTCTTATACTAATCAAATTTTATAAATCAAATAAATTGATTAATTTTTATTCAAATAGATCGATAGGTAATGATAGTTTTCTTTACTCATTTTTAAATTATTTAATTTATTTAATATTTAATCAATTTTATAACGGTCCAATAACCGTTAAACCTTTTAAAACTTAAACTTTTTATCTTATCAATTGTTACTTTGAGTCCAATTTTTAAATTATCACAAATGACAGTAATCTGCAAAGACCTCCCTACTTGATATCATATATAATGTAAGCGCTTACACAAAAAATGGATATATTGCTTTGTAAGATATAAAATAAAACAAACCCTAACTTTTTCCCCCCTCCTTTTATGTCTTTACGGTTTTTATTCTATTTGATCTAAATATAACTTTTTTTAGCATTAATTAATGTACCATGACCATATAATCCACTTAAATATTTAATTATTGCTCAAATGACACCTTAAAACACTACAAGAAAAATGTTAAATTGCGACGAAAAAATACCGACAGTATTAAAACCGTTGAAATTACTGACCAAAAATGCATATCCATTGCCAAAATTGGTTGTTGAATAAAAGTGTTGCGATGGAAAAGCATTCCGTCGCTGAATGATGGTGAGGATATTTACTGACACACATTTCGATCAGTAAAGTTGTTGGTGAAAACGTTGGATACGCGCCCTTCATTTAAACAAAAACGACGTCGTTTTTGTTTAAACCAAAACGACGTCGTTTTGGTTTTAATTAAACCTCCTTCTCTTCTCCTTCCTCCCTCTCCTCGCGCAGACTTTCTCTTCTCCATTCTTCCTCCTTTCTCTGCTACTTTCTTCCTCCAACATTCTCCTCCTACGATGCTGCCGCTCGCCGTCGCCTCTCGCCACTGTGGCTCTTCCTCGTCGTCTCCGACAGGTAAGTCACTTCTCCTCCCTCCCCTCTATCTCTGATACATGTGAATAGGTTATGGTATTTTCGTTTTTATATGTAAAATTGTTATTGTATTTATATTTAAAAATAAATGTTGAT
>JANJEY010000007.1:48318869-48331241 GCA_024703695.1 Erythroxylum cataractarum
ATTTAGGATTAGATAAATTGAACTCCTTTAATATATCTTTAATTCTCTAATTATATATTCTAATTATATATTGATCGCTCAATTATATACATATAGTTTATACTATATCTAATGACTAACGATTGAGCTATTATTGACTATAATAGATCATTATAGTATAAAAAATAACAATCTCTATGAGATACTTTGGAGATTTCAAGTCAAATGATCACTTATATAGTTATCACAATAAGAGTTTCTATATTCATATAAGTAATGTTTCAAACATAAATCTCACATAGGGTCAGTTCAGCGAATTTTTTCTTTAAGAAGCATACACATTTTTGTTTAAGTATCTCTATGTTTTAGTTTATGAGATCGACTATTTTCATAAAGAAAAATATAATGTGTAATATTTTTTTACATTCTATTAATGTTGAATTTTAATAAAATAATGATTATGAATAATTTAAGGATGATACATAAATATAATATAATTCTTATAATTACGATCTCATTTACAATATATGCTTATCCCGATAACTTTATTGTATACATTTAAATATGTATAAAATAAAGAATGTCTTTAAATAATTATGTCATTAAATTCTAACCAACTGATTAGTAGTAGGACATAAACTTACAAAAGATAAGGGCTGAAATTTAGATTACATTAGGATTCCTTCTTAGATAAGAAGTAGTAGAAAGTTCAATATGTTATTCTATTTCACATATGTTACTCCAGTTGCTTACGGTTTATAGAATTTTTATTAGAACTTGATTTAAATTTGTCATGAATCATTTTCTACTAGAATAAGGGTCCTAAGAACTCTATATATATGTGTACACAGTCCTTCAATAATAAGAAGCAATCTAAAATTTTTCTATAAACTTGAGATTTCAACTAAAAGATGTAATACTTTTTTTATAAGAGTGATTACTAGTTTCCTACCTTCCATTCTTTGTGTTCCTTACTAAATTCCAGAAACCCTAGCCAACATTCTAGTTATCTCAAAACTATATTTTAGCCATATTAAACTCTAAAATCCTAAGCCTAAATTTCCAGCAACCAAACCTTAAAATTCCAACCGTACAAAATCTGAAATTTCCTAGCCAAAATTCAACTTGGAAACTTGATATTCCAGCAAACTAATATCAATCATATTTCCTAATTTTGTGCTTTTAGCTACTAGTTAATAATTCTTCTATTTTTCCTACATTATCTATTTTCTTTTTTTAAGTAATTTGAGTAGCTTAATTGAAAAGTATAGTAACTTGGACAAAAAAAAAATCAATATACCAATGAAATCTCTAAAGGAACTAGCAGAAAATAAAAGATAACTAAAAATGTGAATGTGGAATATCAATAACATGGCTAGGCATATGTTGAGAACACAACAAACGTACATTCTATAAGCTAAAATGATTCATAACAAATTTAAATCATGATCTAATAAAAATTCTATAAACCCTAAACAATTGGAGTAACATATGTGAAATAGAATAACATATTTAACTTACTACTACTACTTATCTAATAAGGAATCCTAACATAATCTAAATTTCAGCCCTTATCTTTTGTTGTCAAATCAATTCTTAATCTTCATCCCACCAAATTAAGACTTGTAGTTGGCTAATTTTTTTCTCTTTTATTTCTTTTATTGACTTTAAGTCCTTTTGCATCAATAAAGTTATGTGATTTCATGATTAAAATGGAATTTTTAATGGAGTTAGACTTTATTACCCTATTTTCAATAAGTAGTACTTCTTCAGGAAGAATTTAGGGGAGTGTTGACAGTTTAATTATTCATCATATAGTTTTTAAAATTTTTATTTATGTTTTTCTTTTAATGGATGAAATTTTGTTAACATAAGTGGTATAATCACTAGATTTGGATGTTTCTAGATCAATGAAGAAGCAAGTGATAAGGTCTTGGAGGTAGAGCAGAAATATAACGAGATACGAAAGCCAGTGTATCAAAAGAGGAATGAGATCATCAAATCAATTCCAGATTTCTGGTTAACTGCTGTCAGTGATCTGTTCTAATCTGTTAAGATTAAGCAACATGTATTATTAACATTTTTCTTAGTAGAATATGGCTTTTATGCTTTGATCATGGCATTTTTTGCAGTTTTTAAGTCATCCTGTTCTTGGCACACTTTTGACAGAGGAGGATCAAAAGGTTAGGTTTATATTCTCATACGCTCCAAAATACTACTGCGTGGTTCTGCAGATTTGCTATAATTTCCTTTCCCCACTACAATATTTATACTTCTGTTTTTTAAATCTATCTGTTAAATTTTAATCTTACTTTATGGTAGTGTAATACTGGTGACAAGTGTTGCTTTCACTGCATAGTGATTTTTAAATTTTCCTTGCTTGTTAATAGATATTCAAACACTTGAGCTCTTTGGAAGTGGAGGATTTCAAAGATCTGAAGTCGGGTTATTCTATAACATTTGTAAGTATCTTGTTAGATCTTTCATTCAGAAACTTGGTTTTCAGTGAATGAATTGGGTCCTGACTATATAGTCTTCCTTCAGAACTTTGAGCCGAATCGATATTTTGAGGATACAAAGCTTACAAAATCTTTCACCTTCCTTGATGAAGGATCAACAGAAATTACAGCAACAGAAATTAAGTGGAAAGAGGGAATGGTAAGTGCTTCTGATGTTGTGGCAAAAGAAACTTTGTTTTTTTTTCTATTCTTGCTTGATATTGTTGTTGTTTCTGGACTATATGCTTTGGTTCTTTTCCATTCTTGCTTGATATTGATGTTGTTTCTGGACCTTATGAAGGGTCTGCCTAATGGAATTAACCATGGGAAGAAACGAAAGAATAGGCTTTTGGCTGAGGAAAGGTTGGTTTTTCTTGACTTGTTACCTACTCTTTCTCCATTTTCTCAATAATTGTGTATGAAAATACATCACTTTTGTGTCAGGAATTCGTTGTGTTGTGGTTAAATCAATGGCTGCTGAATACTTTCTGTTTCTAATAACAATCCTAGTTCATGGTCAACTGCTCTCAAATTTTGTTTCCAATGAACCAATGGTTGCTTTTGTATATCTAGGTGAAGTCCAAGGCTGCAGATTAAACATGTTTCATATTCCAAATAAGTTAATCATCTCCATAAATTGTACTCATTTTCACTAATTCAAATATCATTTGGAGGTTGTGGAAGATAAACTCTGTCTGGAAGGTCTTAAATATTTTTGCCTCTTTTGAATTTTCCATTTATAATTTGTCTGTAGACATTATTTTAGGTGCAAGATTTTGTTTTGACTCTAGGATATTGAATTTCTCAAATCTTCGCTAACAAGAGGGTGACCTTTAAACGTAAGAATGAGATTGCTGTATTTTGACCTGACAGGTTTAAATCATTGGAACTGTCTTTCTGCAACTTATTGGGATTGCTGTGTGAATCTG
Source organism: Erythroxylum cataractarum (assembly GCA_024703695.1). NCBI lineage: Eukaryota > Viridiplantae > Streptophyta > Magnoliopsida > Malpighiales > Erythroxylaceae > Erythroxylum > Erythroxylum cataractarum. The sequence continues at coordinate 48,322,276 of JANJEY010000007.1, forward strand.
ACCTTGATCTCAATTCCTAAATGTGGATTTTGTGCAATACGACTCCCTATTCCATATATTTGCATTTATGGGTTAACTTGCCCCTGAATTTATCTCCTTAATGCAGCTTCTTTAGCTGGTTTAGCAACACTCAGCAGAAAAGTTTAATAGATGAAATACAGGATGAGGTGAGTTGCTTATGCATGTAGAGATTGCTCTAGATCCTTATTTTCTGCTTTGAGGTGACGTAAATGATTACTTCTTTAGTGAAGCTGCTGATCTTTCCTTGAAAATTTCAGGTTGCAGATATAATCAAGGAGGACTTATGGCCCAATCCACTGTCTTACTTCAACATCGTAATATTTCTTGTGATTTAACCATCCCATTTTGTTTTGCAGTAAATTTAGCCTGAATGTGATTGACTATATTCAACTTGTCCAATGCAGGATCCTGATGAAGAGGATTCTGATGGAGATGAAGGCGACGACGTGGTATATGACTTGTATTAATATGAGCCATGCAAATAGTTTCACATGCCAGTGCTTAGCTTTTCATTTTTAAATTCTTCACTGTTACTGCCAGAAAAGAAAATCCCATTAGTTTCAGTTCCGTGGTGTTCTGATACTTGGGCAGTAATGATTGCAAATTTAATTAAAGGTTCATTAAGTATTTAGCTTAGACTGTTGTTAATTTTTTCTTTTTGGAAGTAAAAATACGTATGGGTAGAGATGATCTTTTTTGGTGCTTTCTCTTTTATGTTAAAGTGGCTGAGGTTGCAGAGTAAACAAAGGAGAACATCCTAGATTTAAACATAGTGCAGTCAAACTTCTCTACAACATAACAGTCTTAGTTGCAATTAACACTTTGACTTGCTCCCAAGGTGACTGCTAGATAACGTTATTTTGTTATGACATATTTGAGGGAATGAGCTCTTAAAACAAATTACTTGCATGGTACTGAATACAAACTAGTTGGACACCTATGATTAGATTTTGATATGGATGGATTGTCACGTGTACTCCATGCTACTCTACAGAGGCTCGATGTTTTTAATTGTCAATCATGCATTTTAATTGTAAAATTGGTTAAATTGTTTTGGTGTTTCTGTGGCAGTAATAAAGTTTTTTTTGGATGTTGAAGGTTACATTTGGCATTGTTGTCTACTAAAAAACATGCTTAAATATAGTGCCTGATGATCTGTTTGAATGGCTATGTTAACCACACTTGCATATATAACCATTACAACTAGTCCGAAGGCATTTAAACTGTCTATGACTTTTATTTATATTGTATAATAGCATGATAAAGATGGGGATGACTCTGAAGAGGATGATGACGAAGACGATGACGACGGAGAAGGAGATGAGGAAGATGATGAGGATGCAGAGGAATGAATTCTTCTTTCATGATATTATTTATGTCACCTTCCACTTGGTGAATAACTTCTTGCGTAAAGTGGTCTTCAATGGTCGATGAAGTACAAGGTGATATGGAGGATAACCGATAACTTATAATAGCTATCTCAACTTTGTAGGCGACTGACTAAACTGCAGTTGATTGTTGAGGTTTTGACTTGCTTCTATTTCATTCAAGGCTTTTCTTTCCTGATCTTCGGCTTGGTTGTGGTTTTTCCCGATAGGCAGGCTTTCTGAAGGAAAGTGTTGTGTTGGGATACAATACATTTACTTTCTTAACTTTTGGTGATGGGAAAGAGTAGAAATATAGTAATGTGATATAAATTTAATCCAGAGATAACTATGTAATATATCCTTGAGTCGGGATATTACTTTGCAGCATGTAATGGCTGTCTTTGTATTAGTTTAATTTTAATTTATTGTGCCCGTAGTCCTTTAGATTTGTTGCTAGTTATCCACAGCTACACATTTTGGTACTGAAAATCAAGTGTTTGATCTCATATAGGTCGGGTTGGAGCGTTCTGTTTCTACTAGGGTTGTTTCAAACCTGTGTCACTTAATTTTGTCTACACATTCGTGTAGATTTTATATAAATGTGTAGATAAGATTTAATACAATACAGTAAGAACTGGTTAATCGAGACAGAGGATCTGATTCCATATATGTCATGGGTTGAAAACTGGTCTGTTGTTCCTTAATTGGTCCGTAAGAGTGGTCAGGTTGTTGTGGCAAGTTTGAACCTAACTTGTTAGAATAAGATTCATTCAGAATGAAATAAAAGTCTGTTGACTAGTATTTGCTTGTTTGTCCAAGTACCACCTGTAAAACAGCAAGTGACCAATGGAAATGTAGTATTAGTACCCTCATAGGTACATCCACACGGAGGTTCTCAGGCTCTGCTGATACTCTCCAGCCTATGCAATCCAGTTAATGGAATTCTGCTTTCTATGTTTGCCAAGGCTTTCTGACCTTCCATTCTAGTTTTATTCTCATTTTTTGTCCATTTCAACTTATGATAAATATATAATTTAAGATTAATCAGTGGGAAGTGGTATTGTTGCTTGTAGTCAATGGGACTGGATTAGTATTTTTAGATAACGAATCATAGTTTTTCTAATATTCATATTAGCACGTGGCAAGTCAACTTGCTTTGCTTATCAGTTGGGTATGTCTGTTTTCACCTGAAGTAGGCAACAAGATATGAATAATTCTTAGCTCGTGGAAAGTCTTGTATCTGATTGCAACTACCGAATAATTTACAAATTGAAAAGAGTACAAGCGTGTCTTGGCGTAAATATGTTAATCTAAAAAATGCCAGGGCTTGAAGTCCATTGCAGACCAGGTTTCTGTATGCTTCGTTTAACAAAATTTAAGGCTTGGATGTAGCCTAAACTTCAAATTAATGGGTCTGTAAATTAAGTATTCCCAAAAGGTCAATCTTTGCAACTTAGCTTTAAGGATAGAAGCGATTATTTTTATATTTCATAATCTTTTTATAATTTACAATTTTATAGATAATAAGAATGCTATTTGTTATTAATATATAAAATTATATATATTTTTTATCATATTAATATGCTATGTTGTCTTTTTTGAAAAGTTAAGTTGCATAAATACCACACAGCTTGGGTAAAATACTAGTCCTCTTCACTAATATTAATTAACAATATACTAATTTATCTTAATAATTAATATGTATATTAACCATTTTAACATTATATTCAATTAATTCGTTCATTAAACTTTTACCTTATTATGATTTATTTTTGTTTATATTAATTTATTATTTTTACATATCATTATTTACGTTAAATAGTACAATAATATTTAGTACGCATTATCAACTTATTTTAGTAGTAATTAGTAAATATAATTGATGATATTTTATTAATAATTAATAATATATTTATTAGTTTATAAATATTAATAATTAAGATATTTTTATAATTCATATTTTGTAAAATATACAAAATTTGAGTGTTTAAATCTTAGTGTTAAGGAATTTGTCATGCCTCGTTAGTCCACTAGATACAATACGAATGTCGAATAATTACTGTTAATAAACTATTCATAAATTTTTATTTATATTTATTTAGAAAAGAAAGATCAAAAAATAACAGTAATGTAATTATTACATAATTATAAATTAATTATAAGATATTAATTATCTCATTTATTATTATAGTTATATAATAAACTAAGAAATAATGAAAGACTTATTCTGATATCATTTTAAACTAATTAATATGCTAATAACTACTATTAAAATATTTTAGTTTATTAAAAATTAATAAAACATTACATATTAAATAATACTTTTGGTATCAGTAGTGAAATGTAAATATGATAGCTTATTTATTAAAAATATAAATTCAATTTAGTTATTTATAAATTTAATGAGAAATTTAATTTATTATCATATAAAATAAAAATAAAAATAGATTAATATAAAATGTTTTTAAATACCATTTTTTGTAATTTATTAATTCTTATTAATTCTTTTTTTACGTCGTTTTTAATGTGAAGTGTTACCTACAAATTGTCACTCAATCGGAGTTAACAAATAATTGAATAAAATAATTGTTTTTACTTTTCATAAAATATGATAATCTCTTAATAAAATTAATAAAATCGTATGAAAGGCTTTTGTCTTTTACTCAATGTTATGAATAATGTATCAGTATCGAAATTGATTAAAATATGGTACTATTCTCATTCCTATTAATATATGGTACCATTTCAATTAATTTTTAAATTATAAAATAATCCTTAATTCTTTTTAAAATTATAAAATAATCCCTCAATATATAATACTATATAATTTATAATTTTACATCAATTATGTCTCCAAAAAATCATAACAGTAGAAATTTGAAATGAAAATAATATATTTATTTTTATTAATATTACTTTTTACATATTTAACATATAAACAATAACAAAAATTAATATGAAAAAGATTATTTAATTATTATGAAATATAACATTAAGGGTAAGACTCGTACAATTTTATCAAATAATAAATAATAATTATATCAAAATATCAAATAAAAAGAATAAAAAAGATCCATCACTCTCTAAATATTACAACAAGAGTTCATTATGAGAAAATAACCAATTAGAAGCGAAAACTGAAAAGAAAAATTTATAGTTATATTTATATTGCATATATAAAATTTAACATATGCATCAATTATAAATGAAATTAAAAGAATGAAAGAAATGAAAACCTAGAACATTAAATATAAGTGAAATTAAAAGAAGAGATGAAATAAAAACCTAAAACTTCATTACAGCGAATATCTGCTCAAATTGCTTTGATTTCAATTCTCATTTAATACAAAATTCTTATCATTGAAAGGAGTCTTATCATTATCATCATTTACTTGCACTAAATGACATGTTAATATTTTTCCGTTCAAGATTATATTTGAAATCACTCTTGTTTATCAAACTCGATTCCTCATAAACCTAATTTTGCCAAAAGATTGATATGGTCAAGGCAAATTAAATTTACAAAACTACTTATTCTATTAAGAGTCTTATTAAAAAATAAAATAAAATAATTAAAAATTACAAGAAATTATATTCAACTTAATAATGATAATAACATACTTTTCTCGAATCTTTAAATTGTATCAAACAAATATCAAGTTGTTCAATCTTTTATATTTTAATTTATTCATTTTCTTGGAATGGATGAATTTAAATGTGTTTTAATTCTTTTCACACCCTGTTGTACTCACAAGTTGACTCAGAATTTGAATTGCAAACTTTTACAATTCTGGAACACTGTTTTTGAATTAGCCCACCAAGCAACTGTAAGATAACAATAATATTATAAATAAAATAAAGTAATGATTAATTTTCAGTAAGTAACAAAAGTGAAAAATATATACCTAAATTAATTATGTCTCTTTGATGAATAACAATGAGTATCCCAAAATTACTTGAAGCATCCTTAAAAATCTCTATTTTTGAGCGTAGGAGATCCTTCATCATCTTATAGGCAATAATTGTTGTAATAGTTAATAACCTTCCCTTATTAACTTCAATTTTCTTTACAAAACTTGTTCTTAAACAGACACTATGATTCAAAAATGACCCAACTACAAACAATAAAGAGTAAGATTACCTTTTATATCTCTCATTGATAAGGTGTGTACAAAGAAGGCTTATTTTTCAAATTGGCCTTAATTGCTTGCTTTTCCCTCTTCATGACAACATAAAAATAACACTTTATTGTCTTCTTATCACTATTAGCTAGATGAAGTACCCACACTAATGACTCATAAAATTGGATGAAAAATTGATATTGGGAACAAAATTTATGATCTTTAAGTATAATTATAGAAACCTAAAATCTAGCATTAGATTTAGCATGTTGAGATGTAACTCATTTATAACTTCTAATCATTTGCCTCAACTCCTTTTTGTTAGAGAAGTGCTCTAAAAGTGATCATTTTAATCATTTATTGTACAAATCATTTTATGATTAATAAAGAAAATTTTCATTATTTCGATGTTCATACATTTATGGATTTGATGTTGATCTTAAATTGATTTAATGAAGTCCTTGATACAAAACATAATATGTAGGAAAACATGTTGAGATTATGATAATGATATTCCTATTATATGTAATTATGTTAGTATCTAAACTTTCTCTAGTCATAGGATTAATGAGATGGGATATCATTAATTTAGATAAAGAAGCACATATTATACTCCTTGATTGGATCAAGCAGTAGATCTCATAAGCTGTAGACATGAGTTGTTTAGAGTTAACATGTGAGACAATCATATATATATTCTATTCCGGTGTCAATGATCGTCTCATTATAGCAATGGTGTAAGTATCATTTGACTTGAGGTGTTCACTCGGATATTGATCCTGTGCTTTGACTCCATTATCGGTTCCTTTTAGGGTTTAGTTTGAGAGGTATTTAGAGGTAACTGAGTAACCAATAAAAGATTCATCACTCCTGATAGACGGAGATGATACCCACGGCCTCTTGTCAGAGTCATCACTCGGGAGTCTCTGGCCAGAGTAGATATATGTCATGAAGAGAGTCCTCAATGGTACATAGAGTAATGATATTCTTAGGACAAGATCTAATATCACATGGACTAGATGTAATGTAGTCAATCTAGTGGGAGTTGACAGTTTGACCATACTTTGAGCCAAGAGAGGTATAGATGGTGAAGGGACGAATTGTATGGTAACATTGTGTATAGAAGGGTTCGTAATCAAAAGACTAACTTTTTGGTCAATTGGGGGGTCATGACATATTGATAGATACTACTCTTAACTTACTTGAATTAAGTGTTAATTCAAGTGGCCAATATAACCGGGAATCAAATGGGTCACACACATAGAAGATTTAAAGGATGAGTAAAATGGTCTTGAATGGTAATTCAAGATACGAGAGAATGTTTCGAGATTGTATCACGATATGATCGTGGTAGAAAATGTTGCATGGAATGGATTAGAAACAAGTATTGTTAGTTGCCAATTAGGTTATTAACTTCCCAAAACTTCCATTAATGCATGTTATTCATGGTCACTAACTTCCAATAACTTCCATTAATGCATACTATTCATGACTATTAACTTCCCATAACTCTCTATTGGTAATGGGGTTACGGAAGGCCAAATGGTGCAGAAAATAGAGATGATTTTCGTGCATCTTGTGTGAGACACAAGTGAAAGAAAGGTTCTTTCTTACACACACACTCTCTTTTTCTCTCTAACTCTCATAAGAGTTATTGTCTTTGGTAGCACAAAGAAAGAATTCTAGCCATCTCCTAGTGAGGTTTCATCCTTCTACATTCATGTGGACTTTCATTAGAGACTATCTACATTGATCATTTTGGTTTACAACATCCCAAAGAGGAGAATATTAAAGAATGACGGAGATCGTCTGAAAGGTATATAAACATCTTACATTTCATGTTTTTGATTTCCATATCTATATACATGAGTAGATTTAGTTTTTGAGGTTTCGTTTTATTTTCCGCTGCATATATTTGATATATATTATGTATGAGATGCGTAATCAGAACCTTACAGTGGTATCAGAGACATCTTGTGCCTTGTTAGATGTGGAATACATGACTTGTGAAAACTATTTTTATGGTTATGACAATTTAGAATCTTGTAATGTTTTGTTCGAAATTAATTATAGAAAAATGATTTTAACGATTTCTTTCACCGATCTATTCATATGATGTATGTAAATGATTTAGTGTGATTAAAAATATTTTTAATATGATTAAAATATTTAATTTCAAATTTACAAGAACATGCATAAAATATGTCTTTGTGCTGGGCATGTGATGTCTATTGGCTAAACTGATGAGGTTGCATATGATTTTCTTGTACTTTGATTATGGAAAAATTATGTGAACATATTTGGGATGTTTTTATGGCTCTTTAATTTTTTGTAGAATTATTAAAAATGTTTAAACAATTTTATCAAACAATTTTTCAGATCTGGATAGTTTTTCAAAAATTGTAGGATCTGTTTTGTTTGATGTTTTTGTATGTTTACATTTCGATTCCAGAACCTTATAAATATTTTTATGTCATAAAAATGTGTTAATTTGATGTTAGATGCATATCTCATATTTGTCGTTTTTAGTGTCTTATCGGTATTTTGGTGATCATAATAATTTTTGTGTGATTCCTAAATTATTTTGATCATCATAAAATGACATAGAGATACTTGGAATGATGATTTGATGTTCTAAAAAATTTGGAAAATAATAGAAAATAATTTTAGTAGAGCGATAGATTTTCTAGTAAGACTAGAAAAATTAGCACGTGTGATAAAATTGAATTGTTTAATTTTTGACATTAAATAATTATTTTAAGGTAAATTAATTACGAATTAATTTCTGGAATTAGGAATTCATGATGATTAGATTAATATTAATTCCAAATGGAATAACATACAATAGTAATTTTAGCCAAGTTAGTAAAAGGAAGATAGTAGATCCAAGTGTTAGATTGAGCCTTTCATGTTAGGATCCACAAGATGTCATAACAAAAAATGATGTGTTTACATTAGGGGTGTTCAAGAAAACCCGCGAACATGTGAACCGGACCTGAACAGCATGAACCGAACATATAAACAAGGTTAACTGAACCTGAGTTTAGGTTCGGTTCAAACCGAACCTGAAAAATCAGATTCATGGTTCAAGTTCAGGTTTCTAACTTGCGGTTCTAAGTTTAAACCTAAACTTGAAAGGCTGAAACACTCAAAAAACCTATCATATATTTGGATATAATTTATGAGGATATTAATAATAATAAATTCACTAGTATTTACTATATTTATTCTTGAGTAAAAAAAGAAGAAAAGGAAAAAACTATTTTAATTTTATGTTATTAAATGTTAATCTTGAACATTGTTATTATAAGTAACAACTAATGCATAACACTCAATACTTCTACTTCAAATATTAATTAATATGTGTCAAAGTATTAAATTATTAATAGAAAAAATTCATTGACTAAAATAATATAATCATTTAGAGATTAATTAAAGAAATTAATAAGTGTAAAAC
>JANJEY010000007.1:48333004-48346043 GCA_024703695.1 Erythroxylum cataractarum
TAGGAGGGGTGAATTGTAACATCCCGTTACTGTTAGCAAGGGCATTATGGTAATTTTGGGTTAGACTGATAGATTTCATTGCATTGACAGACTGGGCATGCTACTGGCCTCTAATTATAGAGAAACAGGTTTATTGCATATGCATTTATTCATAAGTACATGCATTCATGATTTTCCGGCATTTTAATTGTGATTATGAATTGATTGGATAGTGAACTGGAAACTGACTGGATTATGATTGATTGATTGAGAAAATAGGAGAAGTGGACTCGAATGACTGAACTAAAATAGTCTAAGAGTGATTGGCTATTGATAGTGGCTTATAGGAAATTTTCGGGAAATTTGGGAGAAAATGCCCGGACCGGAAATTTTGGAGTGACAGACTGATTGACTGTATAGTATTGAAAGAATTGTCCAATGGCAATGGAAAAATTAGAGTGATACTGTTAGGAAATTACAATGTTGAGCCTTTGAAGTTTAGAGACTGAAATTTGGACTGATTTGGAGACTTAAGTCTATAAATAGATAGGTTTGAAAAATTGGGGAAATTTACCTAAGGCAGAACTCATTTCTTCTTCTCCCTTCTCCATAGTGATTTCGATTTCTTCCATTAGTGAGTTTCTGTTGGGTCCGGGATTTGGTACCGAGGCAAACGGGCCCCGCATACCCCCGCATACCCCCGCGGCTCACATAATTGGTACTGTCCTCTTTGGTCGGGGGAATCCCTCTCCAGGATTCGAACACAAGACCTCAAGATTTTATAGCTTCCACATGCTCGCGTCTTACCATTTGGCAGCCACCTGGAAGGAAGAAAGAACAGACACTAGTTGTAGTCTACCCATATAAGAAAAGTTTTTATGGGTCCATTTATGAACGCTCACATCAATCCTATCCAATAAGGGTAAACACTCTCTCCACGATAACCTATCTATAATTAGAGGAACACCTAGATACTTTATGTGTAGGGATCCTTTCCTAAGGTCAAACATTTGTTCCACTTAGTTTGTTAAGTGATCCATGTCATAAGAAAGGAAAAACTGATTTTTGGAAGGATTCATATCATTCTTAAAAATTGAGAGAAAGAGTTTAGACAATTGAGCAAAATTTGAGCTAAACTGATGTTAGCATGACAGAACAATAGTAGGTCATCCACAAATAGGAGATGGGTAAGTTTAAGAGTTTTGAATCTCCAGTGGTATTTGAAGGAAGGATTTCTAACTATGAAATTATTCAAGCTCCTAGAGAAAACTTCCATGCAAATAATAAAGAGGAAAGGGGATAAAAGGTCTCCTTATCTAAGCCCAGATTTTCATTTGAAGAATTTGGAAGGTGATCCATTGATCAAAATTGAGTATAAAGGGGAAGAAATGCCCTCTTCGATCCAAGTTATGAACTTAAGAGGAAGTCCTATAGCTTCTAAAAATTTAATGAGAAAATACCAATGGATGGAGTCATAGGCTTTCTGGAGGTCGATTTTAAAGGCACATCTCTTTTGATTATTAGAAAGGTGGTAGTTTTTGAAAACTTGGGCTAGCAAGTTGTTATCACCAATTCTCCTATCCTTAATGAATGCACTGTGGTTAGGACTAATAATATGAGAAAGAATTTCTCTAAGCCTATTTGTGATGATCTTAGCTATCACTTTGTACACCGTGTTGCAATAAGAGATAGGCCTATAATCTACCACTGTGGATAGGTGAGCTTTTTTAGGGATAAGAGTAATAAAGGTAGAATTAGGCTCTTTAAGAAGTTTTCCATGTTGAAAAAAATCTTGGATAGCCCTAGTAATGTCCTGCCTAATAATGTGCCAAGTTTTTTTAAAGAAAAAACCATTAAACCCTTCCTGGCAAGGAGCTTTATTCAGATTGAAAGAGTAGAAAACCTCTCTAATCTCTTGAGCGAAAACATTAGCTATAAGGGAGTTACAAGGGCTTTTAGATAAGGTTTGAGGAAAAAGAGGATATTCTTGGATCTCTTCATGGCTTATTATCCTTCTCCCATTACCCACATCTAGAGAATCAATAGTGTTTCAATTTATGTTGGCTATTAAGGAGTTGTGAAAAACTTGGTGTTCCTATCCTCTTCCTTTAACCATTTGATCCTGGATGCCTATTTAAAGAATGACTCTTGATCATCTAAGGTACTAATTAGGTCATTGATGGCTTCGGATTCTTGAGCAAGTAACTCCTTAGGTAAATGCCTCAATTTATCTTGAATGACATCAAGAGTTTCTTGACAAATTCTGACCCTCTTATTAACATCTCCAACTTGTCCTAAATTAAGAGCTTTGAGTTATTTTTTAACTATCTTAAGCTTGGACACTATATAAAACATAGGAGACCCCCGAATTTGAGATGACCAAGCTTCCTCCACTAGTTGAAGAAAATTAGGCTGAGAGGAAAGAAAGTTAGAGAACCTAAAAGGAGATGCTCTTTTGTGAATGGAGTTACCAAACTTGACCTCTATTGGAGAATGATATAATATGTTCAGATAATGAATGACATTATAAGAAATAGGAAAATTTGAGCTCCAAGCAGAATTAATGAGAGTCCTATCTAGCTTCCTAGCCATAAAATTATCCCCACTTTATTTGTTGTTCCAAGTGAAACAAGGACCACTGGAGTTGAGGTCATACAGTGCATTACCATCAACCCAATGTCTAAAGTCACTCATACTTTGGAGAGCTAAGTGACTAATAGGTTCTGCCTCATGTGGTTATAGGATGGCATTAAAGTCACTCGTAATTATCCAAGGCATGGAGGATGTGGATAGTCTAAGAGTTGATAAGTCATTCTAGAGGGTCTTCCTATGGTTTAGGTTGTTGGACTCATATACACAAGTCACTAGGAAAGGAAGAGAATTGTTTCTAGGAGACAACTCGACATGCACTAACTGATCAATAGAACTCAGGATTTGACAATGATAACTATTCAGATCCCATGCTAGCACTATTTTGGCATTAGAGGCACAATCTATATTGCTATAAAAAGCCCACTTAGGGAGCATTGAGGAGCATGCATTATTCAAATAAGAGGGGACCTAATCCTAGATTCTAGCAAGCACACGAAGTGCATTGACAATCTCTTAAGCCAAGCCTATATAGCTAATTGTTTTTTTAGGGTTATTAAGCCCCCCAATATTCCAAAAGACTAAATCCATTATTCCAAAACTAAAAACCACAACTACTTTTGCTTTTGCCTAGGTTTCTTACCTTTTTTCGAAATAAATTCCCCCTCTACCCCCTTCAATTCCAAGACTGTTAGGAATCAATTTAGATATAAGAGAGAAAGAGTTTGTACCCACTTGACTTATGGCATTGACTTATGGATCCTCAAGGTTTCTAGCTGGAGCTTTTTGGTCTAGCTTTGCCTTACCATGTGTATTTAGACTTCTACCAGCATTGGAGAACTGTTCCATTAATTGATTCATCCCAACTATGTGTTCCATCAACAATGGTCCTAAGCGTTTGCATTGGGAGTCAGATGTCTCCTTTTCCATCTGGGTGAGTTGGCTTGTGGATGTTAACTCCCCACTTTGCTGTTCTTGGTTAATTGGTTGTAGCTCTTTTTTTGTTCCCAATTCATGGTATTCTCCAGTTTAAAAAACCCTCCCTGTCGAGGAACCAGCTCAGGTCTCCATTCATATTCAATTCTAACTTCTTTGAATGTTCACTCCCCATCTTTAGTATATGTTGCTAGCTGGAATTATGTAGGCCAGTGATTTTTTAGTTCCATTTCAACACATCCTAGCGTACACTATCCGTTCCATCCAAGAAGTTGGTGAATCCATTAGGAGTGGGTGTCCAACTACACTTGCAATACAACCTAGTCCTTCGGTGGTCCAGTACTTAACAGGAATGTTAAAATTTTTTCCCACACTGGAGCTTTCTGCACAACGTCCTGTTCTCCTCCAATCAAACTCTATTTCTTCAGAAATAAGGGTTTACCTTGGATATTCCAAGGGCACTTTTCCATAATTAACATTACTCCTACTTCATATTCAAACTTAAACAGAAAGTTGTCAAAACTTGTAATTAGAATTTTTGTCAACCCAAACTCAAACCAGGATTTATTCAAAGCACGTTGAACTACTGGGAAGGCTAGTCTCTTACCTATGAAGAAACCAATAAGCGCGAACTTGAAATTGGTAACTCCTTGTTTCGCTAGCTTTGGAGGGGCTCTAAAATTTTTTTGATTTTTTTTGTCTTCGGTGGGTAGTAGGTTAGCGTAGAGTTTGTCGAAGTTTCTGCTCCATTCAGAACAAAAATTATCCACGATTTAGTAAACCCCTATGCAGCTGGGTTTACCGTATTATGAAACATGTCAATTGCTTCAACTTTTAGGGTTCTTGATGCAAGCTGATCTGGTTTAAAGGGGGACTTTGGGATAGGTTTGAGATTCAAGGTTGTTGGGAGATTTGGGTCAGAGTTTTGATTTTGAGGTAGGGTGTGGTTAGGGATTTTGGATGTTGTTTTGAGGGGAGGTTGCAGAAGGGTCGATAGAGGAGAATGCGATAAGGGCCGCAGGGGGTGGGAGGAGAAGAAGTGAAGCCATGGAGTTGAGTAGCTTAGCCTGGAATCTTCAAGGTGCCAGAGACCGTCGCCACTTTACTCTCTGACACATCGCTATCGCACATCGCTCTCAATGTTTTGCATTTTGATTTACCAATAACAATAATTGATGGATTATAATTACTGAAATGGGAAGTTACTATTACAATTGAGTAATTGATGAGGTGATATGTGCACTAGTTTAAGAAAGATTTTAAAGAGCATGACAAATTATACATAGGAATTTTGGTTGATTAGGCCTATGAAATGGTGACATGTGGCATTGGGAATAAGTGACAAATGGATCAGTTAAGTGGATGACAAGTGGCTTGAGTATAATAGTGACAAGTGGCCTTTTAATTTTGTGACAAATGGAATTTTAGACTTGTGATATGTGGAGCATTAGAATGGTGACATGTGTAGCTTTACAAATGATGACATATATAGCCTTATAATTAGTGACATGTGTAGCCTTACAATTGGTGAAATGTGTAGCCTTACAAGTAGTGACATATGGAGGCTTAAAATGATGGACTTGTGGAGTCTAAAGTAAGTGACACATAGACTAATAGAATAGTAACATATGAACTAATAGAAGGATAACATATGCACCAATATAATGGAGACCCATGAACCAATGGAATGGTGACGCATGAATTAGTTTGACTTTTTTTAATTTTCTAGAGAAGATGAATAAAAAGGAAATAGAAGTAAGAGTAAAGGTCTGCCATAAGGTTAGAAGAGCGAGGAAAAAAGAAAATGAGAAGAGAAGGATAGAAAAAGGGGAAGAGAAGGGGAGAAGGAAAGAAGTTATCAAGATAAGTTGAAATTATGGTTTCAATTTAATCTTTCTCTTTCGATCTATTTTTCATATTCTTCGAGCACAAATTTGAAGAAACTCAAAGAATGAAAGTTATAGATATAGTCTTAACTTGACCTCTATGAAAGTGGATTGACAAAATAGTGAATAAACCCCTGTACAGAAACCTCGTATTCTTTCCTAATTTTTGAGGACCTTAGAGTCCAAATTAGTGAAAGTATAAAACATGAAAATAATTATTGATGTCTTATTAATGATTTTATGAAATGGTTTTGTTGATGTCTTATTATTTGTTGTTTGTCTGTTTCTTCCCAAAAACATGAAATAATTTGTATGGAGATTATATTTTAAAGGGAGATACTGTTTGTGTAATTTTTAGATATATTAATACTAATGAAAGTCTAGTTTTAGTGGGTATAAGAATCATGGCATTTGGATTTTTTTAAAGAGAGTTATGATTAAAAGAAGACAGCTTGTTCATAAAGGAACATTAGGAAGAAAATGATGTAAACATTGCACATAAGTTTAGGTTAGCATGATGGTTAAGGAGACATTGAGCCGAATTAGTAAGTGAATTTTTGACCTATTGACATATGTAAGAATAACATTTATGGTGATTGATTAGGGATGAATTTGATTATGGTGGTGTATGAATATGAGATACATGTTTGAGCAATAAATACATTATATATTTGTATGTATAAAGGCTCAGGAGCTGTAGATCAAGGAGCTCACACCGAGGATTGTTGAAGTCAAGGGAGTGTACACCTTCTTTTAATGTGAGTTGGGGAAACCATATCTCTTAAATGGGATTAGGACATCCCAAGATATTTATAATGACTTGTATGTTAATTTTGAACCTAGGTAATGCATAATAGAATTGAATCTCAAATAGACGCTAGTATACTTGTGCATTTAATGAATGACACTATTTTGAATAATTTTTTGCACTTAGAGTGCAACTGATGTTTTATTATATATTTTGAGATATGATATTGTTTTCAACAAACTAATACTTGAAGTGCTAAGGATAATGTTTTATTTTCTGAAACTATATTCCTGAACAACTTTGCACTTGGAGTGCAATAGATGATTTTTATTGCATAAAATAATGTTTTGAAATTTACATACGCATAATTGAGTCATGTATATTGTGTGTATGTAATCTTTTTTGGCTTAGAGCCATCGCAAGGTTCTATTTTACCAATTGGATCGATAAATAAAGACATGGTGCCTTAATTTTTGTACTTAATATTTTTATATGATTTTTTGTGATTGGTGAGGCAACGACTAGCCAATCGTGTGCTAGGCATAACAGATTAAGCGACCCCCATATCTTTGACGCTAGTACATAAAATTCGAGTCCTCGTATCGGCATATTTCTACGAGACTTGCGGATGATTCCATATTTAGGGTTTGGACACCGATGAGGCCATCACCTAGGGTCATTATGCTCTTGTCGACTATAGTTCGAACTCATCAAGGACGAGCCAATACCGAGAATCAGTGGGTGTGCATGCTAGTTAAGCCGGCTGGTGGTGGCACACATGATTGCTTTGGCTTATTTTGAGATTTGTTTTCTGAAGAGATTTGATTTATAGATGTGATGTTTTTCTGCTTTTGTGTACTAGAACTAGAACACATGTTCATCGGATGAGTGATTAATGGGATAAACCTATATAGTTCCTAAACAGTATACGTTGAGTCATAGGCTAGGCCTATGTGTTTCTATATCATGTACGTTTGCTTCATAGGTTATTTACACCGTCTTGGGGTGTATCGAGTTCTACTTGCGATATATGTTTTTTTTGCTAATTGAGTACATAGTGTCCTCATCCCCTCCATCCTCCAACCATGCTGGTTAATTTGATGAGCTTCAAGCTTTGAGTGTAACGTGCAATTTTTTGACAAGTTCAGGGCATTACCGCACATGAATAGTATCTATTTTGTACTTCTGTTGTATAGTGGCTCATGAATTGTGTTCATTAAGTTGGTTATATTGATATGATTTATGATTTTGTAAATTCACTTTTGACTGCCTTGTGGTTTGTAAATGACCTTATGTATAAACCTTTTGTACTGTTGTTAAGATTGTTCTTGAATGAACTTAAAAGTATAGAAGTTGTGGTAGAGTTTTAAATATGAATATAAAAGTGCGTTTAAAACTGATTTACAGATATTTTAGTTAAGTTTTTGGATTTTCAAAATACAATCGTTGTATTGTCCAAATGTTTTCAAAGAATATTCAGTTTGTAGCGCCTCCTTATCGTAGGGTACATATCGGGACGCCCGTAGGTCATTCCTATACATAACCTATGACGAGGGTGCACTACGATTGGATCATTTCTATAATCTACATGGCATCAATATAATAAAACTGTAATATCAAATTCACTAAATTTTAAAACCAAAAATTTTCATTTCATTTCTTAAAACCCAAACTGTACAAGTCTATCAGTTTCCACAGTCTACACGCAATTCATAAAAGGAACTGATACAACAATCTAAACTAGGTCATCCTCAAAATCGATCCCAGCTGACCGACCTGTGTGTCATAACTTCTCGTGCCAAATAGATCCACACGGCTGGACAAGTCTAACTCTGGAGCTAGGAGTCTACTATCTCTGTCCTGAAAAATATCATTGCAATGTTGGGTGAGTTTGCGAACTCAGCGAGAAACCATCATCGATGGTCCACCCAACTCATGCATATACATACAATTTGTAGAATATCATAAATCAGCACATTCAAAATATCACATGCATTCAATTTCACAATTATAAGGCATTTCACCTTCCACACAATTCACATTTTATCATTCATATGTATATGCACATGTGACACTTTTCATTTTATTACGTTGTTGTGACCATGTGCCTGAGCTCATTAACATTGAGCCAGTGGCTCTGAATAACATTGGGCTTGAAGCCCTTATACGTTGAGCCTGTGGCTCTGAAATCGTTGGGCACGAGGCCCTATTGCGTTGAGCTTAAAGCTCTAAAATATGGTGGCTGCACCGGACACAACTGTCATTATCTGATCATGCCTTTATGCATGAATGCACATATTTCAATTTACACTAGACGTGTCACAACCTAAAATCACCTATCCAATTTTGCATTAAAGCCAATTAATTATAATTTATGCACAATTAACACTTCTATAACAAGTTCCAAATATTTCGGACACCTATGGTCCGAAATCAATCAAAAGCAAACACACAATTCCTTCCTTAACTCCACATGGTATAAGTGCAGAAAATTTAACACATAAAGGTTGAGAAACTAACTAGGTTACTCACCTCTAACCTCCGAACTACTGTCGAGAAGTCTCACCTACGTCGGACGATCGACGCTCCAGTTGAGCCTCCATAACGATCAGGATAAACTAACATTACTAATTGCACAATTTCTAATATTCAATAATGCAAATGCAGCGAATGCGATGAGTACTATACATGTTATGACATTCCAGATTCTATACCCGAATCTTCCAATTCAATTCTCTTTTCCTCTAAAAGATAGCAGTTCCTAACACCATAATTCAATTGACTAAGTTCTGAACTCTCTAAAGTCATACTCCAATCACAAATCACATTCCCTAATAAATCGCCATCCGATTTCGTGAACCATCGAATTCAATTCCGAGTTTCCCTCTTATCAATTCACAATTCTTAATCTCTAAATTTCAATCACTCAAGAACTAATTCAATAAGAATTTAACCTCAAAATCATTCATTAAAACAAAAAACTTCAATTTCAGGAAACATGCGCCCTCGCCGCGGCGCAAGGTCGCTCATCGTGGCGAGACTACCTCGCCCACGTCGCGGCGTACGCGTAACCTTCTTCACGGCGTGCTCGCCTCTGGTCATTGCGACGTGCAAGAAGGGAATGGCTCGCCGCGGCTTGTTCATCACACGTCGCGACGTGCAAACCCAGAAACACGTCTGAAACCCAGAATTTCCGACTTCTGCAACTTCCAAATCCAGATTTCCTCTTTTCAAACATTCCTAAAATAACTCAATATATATCAAACAACTAATTCCTGACCTCAATTCCATCAAATAACCATTTTCCCTAAATTTTCCACACCAAATCAAACAAAAATCATCTTCCGAAACCCTATCATATTTAATCATCAAATATTCAAACTAATCATCTATATAACTTAATAAATCAATAAATCAACTATCTAAGACAAGAAAGGAAGGGAACTTACTTGTTTAAACCTCAAAGACTTCAAAAATCTCCAATCCCTCAACTCTCACTCACCCACGGTTCACCAAAAGCCAAACCCATCTTCATCTTCTTTAGCACCAAGCCAAAGGGGATCGATCAAAGGCAAGGAAAAAGCAAGTAGCAAGAAGAAATCAAGAAGCAATCCAAGGGGAAGATCCACGATGAAGGAAGGAAGAGAAGAGCCAAATTTTCCTTTCCAATGGAGCAAGTATCGTGGATGAACAATTCAAAGGCTTAGGATTAAATACAAAGGAACTAAGGCTTGTTTGGCAAATGTAATTGCCACAAAACCAGGCCAAACAACCGAAATCCAATTTCTTATCCTAATTTCTCCCGAATTTTAATGGCTCTAAACCCTAATTCATCAAATCAAAATTCTAATCTTTCTGTGCCATCGGATAATCAATTTCGGAACCGGAAATCCAATTAATCAGTCATTAGGGCAATTTTTCGATCCGAGCCTATTACTCAGAAAATTCCAGAAAATTCATATAAATCCTCAAAATTATAAAACTCATAACCACACTCTCTAATTCCACAATTCAAACTCCTAAGTCTCGGTTTTTACCCCAATTTCAATTTCTCACAGCCCAATTGACCTAATTATCTCCAAAATACCAATTTATCAAATCAAATCGGGAATATGTCATACATGTATGTACGTTTATATGCTAGTGCAATAATTACCCAATTATCTAATTTATACACAACTATATAATGCATGCACATGCCAATAATGAATGCACTTTCACTGTACTCATCCCATCGATGACGGGATGTTACATGTACAGTGTCAAACATTGTAATCCTCGGTAAGGAACTAATTCTTAATCCATTTTATTTTTCAAAAAAAAGAATTTAATCAAAAAATTATGATTTTTAAGTATATATTGTTTCAAACTAAGAATTAATATATGTGAAAAATGTTTCAAATAATTCCCAAAATTTAGTTTACCTCAAATTTTCAATTTTAAAACCTTATGAATTATCAAAAAGTAATTAAAATCGATCCCTTTTAATTTAAAATAATTAAATTGACTAAGGTACAATTATAACTAATATTTAACTTGACATTGCTTATTTTGACTCTTAATAATTAATTTTCAATTCTCTTTACTTTTATATTCCTATATTTCAATAAATTATTTCCAGCTAAATTTGAAATTTATTTCATATTAATGATGTTTAAGAATTTTTCTATTATGAACATATCAAATTTAGACAACTATAATGGTACTTACAATCTTTCATATACTTCAAATAAATTGTAAAGAACAAAAAAATTATTAAGAAAGCATTGTTATTGTTAGAATTTGCTTTTTGATAATTCGTATTTAGAACATTTTTATGCCCTTCAAAAATTAATTAAAACTTGCCGTGCGGCAGTTTATTGTAGACTTGTTGGGCCGGTTTATGGGAATAAAACCAGAGCCGATCCATAGAAACGAGAGAGAGAGAGTGAGATGGCATCGTCGGTGGTGAAGGGCGTGTGGAAGTCTATCAGAGAAAAAGGCATCGGGTCCTTTCTCCGGCAACTGAAAGAAGAAGGCTACATGTCACACTCACTCACACTCTATCTGCTTCTCTTTTTCTAATTTTGATTTTTTTGTCCTAAAATACCCTGGACTTCAATCTGCGTTTTTTGCATTCTTGACAAATGAATGGTTGCTGGTTACTAACTTTCTTATGTTTGCTTACTCGCAGTAATTGCCTTTCCGATGGAAATTTATTGTAAGTGAAATATATTTTTTTCTCATACTCTCGCTCCAATTTCTGATTGCTTTAGAACATGTGATTACCGCTTCAAATCGATGATCTTTGCAATTAAATTTTTCTTTGCGAACCTGATTTATTTACAGTCTATAATCCCATTACTTTGCGTGATTTTAGGCAGACTAAGATTCATAATATTGGCGCTAAGCTTGTTGGAGTTGACAAATTCGGAAACAAGTATTATGAGAGACATGAGGACACTATACATGGTCAGTGTCTGTTTGCTTTTTTCATTTGCTTTTTCAGTATCACAACCTTCTGTAAATGCAGTATCACGACTTGCATTGTTTTGTATATTCCCTTTTACACAATTGAGGACTTACACCTTGTGGTACACACAATTTATTCTTTTGCCGGACCATCTGACTCTCTAGCTGTTGATGGTGGTTACCAATCCAGTCTATTCATGTTACCTGGACTTGGTATTTGAGTAGGCAGACAAAGATAAGTGTAAACAAAACTTTGCTAGGAAATAAAAGCAATTATGAACTAATGGGAGAGGCTGATCTTGGGGACTGATGGATATTGAAATTGATGTCCATTAACATTGGCATATGAAATTGCTCCTGATATGAGATTGAAATTAGTATGCATCTGACAATATAGCTTGGGCTGGAATGAAGGTTTCTGTTGCTTGATACAAGAAACTGTGTTTGGTGGATTAATCTTGTGGGGCAAGTTTTGTTGCCCTTCTCATTCAGTGGATCTAATCAGGATAACATTTTGATATCCTTATTCATATCAAGGTTGTATAAATGAAAAATGGATTGACTTTGTTATTTGATTTCAAAAATTTCAAGAACTCCATTAGGTGGACATGAGGCATGTGTAAGAAAATAAAATCATATCGAGAGTAGCTGAGACAGGTTTGTTGCAGAAATCTGCAGATTGGTTTTACATTCTTTAAATAGCTACATCCCACTTGGTTTCAGAGAAAGTGAAATCTTCCTTATTGCATAGGTGTTTTTCTGTTCTTTTAGAAAACAGAAATGTTTGTGTGTCAGTGTATGCCTCTACATGAATCCAAAAGACAAGGGCATATACTTCAATATTGTTAAGATAATTTAAAATTGTTACAGGCCCAATAAGCCAGTCTCTCCTTCCTTCTTTTCCTTCTTCCATTCTTTTTTTTTTTCCTTATTTCTTTGGGTCGAGTGAGCAATTTATTAAGATATTCTTCTTTTTTGTGTATTCAGCAACCATTATAACACTGTTCAGTGATAGATAATGCATTGTAATGTTTTTATATCCCTTTAGTGCATCAAGATCATATGTACCCCTTGACAAAAGTTTACTTGAAATTTATGAGTTGCTATTTCTTCAATATTTCCATGCTGTCCTATTAGTTTTGTGATTCATGCTATATCATTTGTGATATTTTACAGGAAGACACAGATGGGTTGAATATGCAGAGAAGAGTCGCTACAATGCTTCTCAAGTACCACCAGAGTGGCATGGCTGGCTGCATTTCATAACTGATCACACGGGAGATGAGGTTAGAATTAAAAAAGCATACATCTTTCTGTTGTCTTTACTATAGTACAATGGCACATTGAATAATTATGGGTGTGTGGCTCACTGAGAGGTCATAGAGATATGCTTTCCACTATGATTCAAATCCTTGTAAAGACCTATGCACTTTCTGGTGAACCCAAGAAA
>JANJEY010000007.1:48371366-48383532 GCA_024703695.1 Erythroxylum cataractarum
CTTAATTTCGTTTCTCACTCTTCTCCCTCTTCAATTCACGTTTTTCTCCTCTTAAAAAGCAAAACAACATATTCTTTATCTATTTCTACCCTTAATGATCCCAAAAAGTCCATCTTACCCTTCCTTATAAGCTTATGTTCTTTCATCCTTAAGTGATCTCCCAAAAATATCCTTGAATATCCTTATTACCTTAACACTTTAATTCCATTTACCCATTCAACAAATCCTACTAACCTTGACATAATTATAGCTCCAAAATTAAATCTATCAAAACTCCAAAATTATTTTTTAAATCATGCTTAACCTAAAGAAAAATTTTTAAGGTCCAACAGGTTCAAAAGGAATAGCCCGAGATATTCTTTCATCTTATGGTTGGCCTTTTGTGGCAAATTACAAATTAGATACAGACTTCCTTTCTTCCATACTCAACATCATTGTTCCTTATGTCTCAATGACAATGAAACAATTGATCATCTCTTCTTTGACTGCCTTTACTCCAACTCAATATGGGCTTACTACCTCTCCTACTTCCATCTCAACCTTCCACCACAACTCAACCTCCACACAATCCCCTTTTGGTTGAACCATCCCCAAAATCTCTGAACTATAAATCCCAATGTACTCCCAATTATCTTTTCAGTTGCAGTATGCTATCTGTGGAAAGAAAGAAATGTTCGGACTTTTAAAGATGAAGCTATGGAGGTGGATGGATTGAAAGCCAGAGTGATCACCCTAGTATAGGAGCAACTCAGAGCAAACACCAAGGGAAGGCAAAGGTAGGAGAGTTTTTAAATCACTAACATCTTTTACGCATTTTTTTTATTTTAGGAAAAAGAAAGGAATTTTTAGGGAATGAAGGTTGTAGATGCTCACCCCACTGCCAACTCAGAGAAGGAGAGAACAGTAAAACATCACCTCTCTAAATTCTATCTACAATAACAGCTAGTTAAACCTCAATGGTAAGGGTATCAACACAAACAACAAGATCTAAGTGACTCAAACGAATGCAGGTGCAACTTAGTGGCCATAGATCAGGCAGAGAGATCCAGATGGGGAAGTCCCATCCAAACCACCAAAACACACAGCAAAGTAGACACGGCCCAGTCTCCTACACCCAAGGATAGTTATGGTTAAAGGAATACAACACACGTTAAGGAAGGTTGAGAGGATAGCTACTGGTAGTTTTTTGAAGTTTTTAAACCCTTCCACTGCAGAGATATACGATAGCTTCTAGTCTTATTGTGTTTGCTGAATGATCAAATAACTGTCTATCTCTTTGGATTTTAGACTCTTATGAAGCTTATAACTAGTTCAGGCTTTGGTGTATTGTCATATGTGAAGCTTGTCTAAAGGAAATTTTGTTAGTATAGGGATCTTCTCTTTTGATAGCACCAAGAAGGTGTTCATCGTAAGCAAAGGAAGAACAACAGATGCCGAGATAACCTCATTTTCCACTGAGCATTGCAGAAATAGTTGGGAAACCAAGGGGTACAAGCTACATGGTGACCTCCATCGGTTCTGCTGGTGGGTGTCAACTGATGCACATAGGAATCCGACTAAGGTAATGGTCTTATAGGGGTAACGATTAGTTTAATTGCTTATTGAGGTTGGGTATGGTTTGAATTACTGGTAGCAAGTTTTGTCATGGAAAATGAGATTGATGTTATGGTTTGGCTTGTTATTTTGTTGTCTTGATTGAAGGAAAATTGGTAAGGCTCATGTTGATCATTTATAAGTTAGTACACGGATTTGGACAAGAGATTGTAGTTTGGACAATTTCAAGTTGTACATAACTTCTAATTATTTATATACCTTCTGAATTACCAAAAAAAAATACACACTCACTCAAACACACACCCTTATGTTTTGTTGATATTGGACATTAATTAGCTTTGTCTGGTATGGTACATTATGTTTTGTACTAGTTTCTAGCTATTGTCGATCACAAAATCAAACACTATGCTTTATCCTATTAAAAATATGATATCTCCTATCAATAAAGAAATGGACTTAAGTTGTGAAACGTCTGTCGTACAATAAAAATATATTAAACTATACTATGTTAACCATGAAGTTGACAACATCACTATAGAAGTGAAGGCGTATAAAAGGAAAAATGTACTTTAGATCCATTAGCAAGACGGAAAAAGAAGTAAATACATGCATTTATTCAAAGTTATTATATGCATTTATTCAAAGTCTCTGTAATTGTTTTTACTTATTTATATATGTTTAAGGCAACAAAGTATGCTTACTTTGTTTTAAACAGTAAACCATCCAAAACTACTCGTTTGAAAAAGTGTATCTTCTGCCAAGCACCTTTAAGCTGGAAGGAAATCAAATTGTTATTTTCCACTCCTTTACACTCAAATTAAAGTATAAACTGCTATAATACAAATAAAATGTAATATAAGTTTTTTACAAAAATTATAAATTTTAATCATTATGTAACAACTAAATTAATAAAATAAGGGATTACGTTAGTACAAAATTTTATAATTAAAATTAATAAATTAAATTTAAAAAATAATAAAAGCAAATTACTAGTGAAAATAACCTTGATTTACAATTTCATCCATCATCAGAATTACAATTAATTATTGGTATAAAGAAAATTATTTTATTATTGAAATATTTGTCGCAATAATTAATACCTATCTTTCTTTATAATTAGCTAATAAGATAATTATAATTAGAAATATATAATCCAATTAACCTTTATTGTTCAATAACCGTAGATACAATCCCAAATTTGATTAAACAACAACTTTAAGAATAAGAAAAACCAATGAAACAAGATACCACAACATTTGCAGTTGTAGTTAGTCAACATTCTTTGTAGGAGTTAATGATTCATGATGTAACAAATTATGAACTCCTAGTCTCTATAAAGATTAAACGAATTAAAAAATTATTGTGTTTAATATTTAATCTAGAAATTGATTATTTTAATCAAAAAACTAATTAAAAGTACTAGAGATTGATAAAAAATTTATGACATGTAAGCACGAAATAATAATTCAATATTGGAATAAATAAAATGATTTGTAATAAAATAAAAACATCTCACAATCCACAATGTTCCATTTTCAACCAACAAAAAGAAACCAAGTCACTAAAGGTCGTAATTCAGCACTAACAATTTTTTGAATAAAAGAAGAAAAGAAATGATAAAGAAAATGAAGCAATAAGAGGTTCCTCCTACTTATTACCCCAAACCCAAATATATATTTGAAATATTCACACTTTTTGTTGATTATGTCATCTTGTTTTAATTCTCTAGTCCTAAAATATCATAACCCATAGATTGTTTTATAGATATGGTCAAAATAGGATTTAAAAATCCTAAAAATTTAGCTATGAATTTGATGTTTGGGAGTTTTAATCACTAATAAACATGCCCATACCTAGTTGTTAAGAACATCGCTGTCAGTTCCATTAATCTACTTATCATGAAATCGAAGAGTATGCATACTTAAAATTCAAACCAATTAAGATTAAAGCAATAACACACATCATACCTAATTTTGCAAGAAAATATGCACAAAAGATAAACGAAGACAATCGCATTCTAAAATAGATATGAAATTCTATTGAAATTCCTTACAATTATATCACTCCTGCCACCTATATATTTAATGGTTCAGTGTTTGTCTCAAGTTCTTCTAATACAAACACTCCACCAAATGCTTGCTTATACACCAAATCTCCACTATATACATATGTAGAAATCAAAAAGATCTTTTATTATAGGTTATAATGGGCCTGTAAGTTAAGGTGAGGAATAATTGATACAAGAAGTTGAAACCATAAATACAAGGCAAAAAGTTGAAACCATAAATACAAGGCAAAGGCAACACCAAAGACTTCTACTCCTATATTTCATAAAATTTCTTGTCACATCATTTCATCCCTATACCCCCCACACTCAAATTTTCATGTCACTTTAGATTAAATGCCTTACTTACATCTACAATTGGGTAAGGATTTAAGTAAAGGTTCAAGCTTGTAATATAGATGCAATCCAAAGAAAAAGGACTTATAACTAAAAGAGGCCAAATAAGGATATTGAATCAGGTAGGCTATTTAAGTTAAAAGCTCCAAAAATAAGGATGATCTTTTATCATTTTCATATATGCACATACCAATGTGGTCTCAAAATGGTTCAAAGCAAGTTCTAAGGATATGTTCATATAGAAGAAGACAACACATCAAAGAAAATATAGATTGAAATGGACATATTAATCTTTTATAGCTCAAATGTTCACATGTTAATATAATTAACCTCAACTTCACACAATGATCTATCACTTGACTATCAAAATTTATATAAGTGTATACTCATCATTCAGTATGTTATTACTCTCTTACTTAAATGGTTTGATCATTTAATATACACATAATTCAACCTATTTAAAATGCAATTAATGAAACCATATGGTGGACCAACACAAAATAAACGAGCCCACTAAATAAAACATTACAAAAACAAACAACCAGAACACTAACTAAAAAAAAAAGTGAAATTAAACATATCGTACAATGCAAGAAAAACAAAAAAAGGAAACATAACAAAACCCATCCCTACACTTAAACCAATCATTCTCTACAATGGAATATACAAAGTAAAAAGAGAGAGATAGGAAGGAGGACTTCCCTCAATATGCAGGGAGAGAGACAAAGTGAGCACCTATGGAGAAGGGGATAAGTAGGTGTGAACCACTGGTCCGCAAAGAAGGTCATCAAGTTATACTACATTTGACTCAATTTGTGTTTAATTCTATCCAAGCAAACTTGAATTCAAAGGGGTATAAGTGTGGTGGAAGAAGATGCAATGTCTTCTAGTGTTTGGCTACTAATTAGTCCAACTTCAACTACTTCCCTATTGCATTAGACAGTCGAGAAGGAAGGTAAAATAGTTGGACTTGGTGGCACAAAGCTAAAGCTATCATCGAGTTGTTGAATGATGATACCTATCATGCCTAAACATTACAAATCCAAGAATTTCATCTCATAAGGAATATGCATATCAGTGTTAAATATATCCAATATATGTAAATTAATTGTAAGTTTAGTGATATAAGAGCTTAAGATCAAACGTTTAGTTTTTTTATGTACCACAAATTGAAACTATATAAGCAAGTAATAAACTAAGTTAACTAAAATATTCCACTTTATACACCACAAAAAATAAAACTCTAACTAAGAGAAAGTTCTTGCGCTATCCCTTCTACATGAAAAATCATAAGCAAGAAATCATTGCAAATATTTAGTTTTTTGAAGTAAGAATTTTTTTACGCATTAGGGTTATCTAGAGTAGAATCAACAAATGTTTCATGCTATAAATTGGTAGGTTTAAAATCAAAACTATAATCACACCTTCAACTCATAAATGACTCTCTTTTAGTATTAATTTTCTTTACAAATTCCATGAAATATTAAACTCAACAATTAAAAAAGAAAATTCCCTCCCTGCCATCCTAAATTCATCTATCTCCTTAGTGAAAAATTAAGCTTAAAATCATCATTTGAATTTTAAAATGGTGTAAAATTCGTGAGTGAATTCAATAAAAGCAGGGTACCTCACAGTCCTATAAATTTGCCAACCCCGTTGAACAACCAACACATCAAATTCCTCATGAAATTTCAAGTCATCTAGAATCTGAGTATGAATATACTAACAAGGGGTATCTTTTTCATATAACTCTTCATGCTTGTTTTTATCTTGTGCATCAATGAAAGTGTTAAATCCATTAATCTTGAGCTTTAATTTACTTAATAACTCCACCTTTTTTCCTTTTAGGGTTCAGGAGCACAGAGTGTAACATTCTGTTTCCATAAAAAGGGTTTGAACCCTAGAAATTTGGTACATGTGAGTTCAATCAGAGATTAGGAAAACACATCTCATGCTCATGCATTACATAAGGTGCTCATGCATATGAATAGTGAATCTTTGCACATAACAATAATTATACATGCATTCATTGACATTCCGGGTATAATTATTAACAAATGTGATTTTTATTGAGAATTGTGATTTGTTGGTCTTGAAAATTGTCTTGGAGAGTGTACTTATTGATTTAGAATTTTTTGGAGAATTTTGGAAAAACTTTTCTGAAAATTTTGGGGCAATTTTTGGACTGGAAAAAATGCCAAGTGGCAATACATTTGTTAACTGGTAGTAAAATTTATTGTCAAATGACAATGGAAATTTATATAAATGATTTTTGGATTTATTAACTAGAGCCATTGAAATTTTGGAGGAAATTTGGAGTAGAAATTGAAATTTGATTGGAAATAAGCCAACTTGGTGCCTTAGAAATAAGACATGTGACAAGTGACAAGTGTCACTTGCCTAACCATGTCTTAATCTTTTATGTGTATTAAAAGACCCTCCCTTTTTATTGTGCTCCACAATGCTTCTCCTTTTAAAGGCCATTGGTGATTAATTTTGGCTTTCCTCCATCAATTTCGTGGCTTCTCTTCTTCCTCTCTTCTTCTTGATCTTTGACCATTTTTCATGCTACTCTTTTATCTTGCTTTCTCTTCCATTCTCACCAAAAACCCAAACCTTCCAACCTCAAGATGATGATGAACGTGAGTTGCTTGAGAGCTAGGGTTGAGTGAGAGTTTGAAGAGTTTGGAGCTAAACCAAGTAAGTTTTGCTTTCAATGTTTTGGGTATTGTTAAACTAAGCTAGAATGATGGGTAAATTGAGATTGGATGACTTAATTATGTGAATTGTATGTATGGGTCATGAATGATGGAAAGCCTAGGTAAAGTTCTTGCTCTTATATGTGTATGATGATTAATGATGTAGAATGTGATATAGAGATGTTTTGGAAGTTAGAGTTTGAATATAATGATGTTTAGATGAGTGTAGAAAATTGGTTATGAATGGGTAGATATATATGCTCTGTTTTGGTTAATGCTCATTCTAGATCATGATTTGTTTGTGATTGATGTCTTAAGTGGAATTGGGTAGATAATGATGAGAAAATGTAGCGAGGAAATGTAATGGAAGAGGTAGAAGAAGAGTTACATGAAAAGTCTTGAAAGTTTGAAAATCTGGAAATTTTATTTGAGTATGCTTCAATGGATTAGCCATAACTTCTTCTATAGTTGTGCAATTGAGATGATTTTTAGTTTGAGTTAAACTAGAGGCATTAGGCTGCATTTCTTGTGAAGACAATGATTTTTAATTTTGTCTTTAAGACTTCCAAATTTTGAAATGAATTGAGGAGATTGAGTGCAGCAAAAGTTATGGATGAATGTTATGTTCTGTGGTAATGCATTATATTTGGGTGTTTTTGATCAAGTGGGGAATATGAGATGTGCATAGAGGATGTTGAGTTGAAATTGGGTATATTTGAAGGAGTTATTCATAGAGATGATGGTACAAATGAGTTGGGATTTGGAAGTGAATGCATTATGATTTATGTTTAAATGGTTATGGAGTGATAATTTCTTAAGAATAGGTGAATTTGGGATGCTTAAGAGTGTATGGAAGGTTAGAATGGGTTTAAGTCCTTTTGGAGAAGTTTTGGAGATGAAAATTTTAGTTAACCCGAAGGTTACACGGCCTGCTCGTGTAAATTCACACAGGCCGTATTTTTTTAGGCGTAGGGACATTGTGACACCCGAAGGTTACACGGCCTGACCGTGTTGGATCACACGTTTTGTGTGTTTTGAGCCCGAAAACGACAAATTTTCAATTTTTGGTCTTCATAAAAGTTTTATCCCTAGATTTCCTCTTTCTAACCGTCTAAAAGCGAAATCATTCCAACATCTATAGTGAAAGTTATAGCAATCGCGCCAACATAGGTTCGTTAGGAGTGAGGACATGAACATGGTTGCTTCTTTTGATCATAACTTCTTCTATAGACTTCCAAATGACTTGCTTCTTGAAGCAATAGATTCCTAACACATTTTCCTACACCTACATAAAAAATTGTAGTATTTTGAAATGAATTGAAAAAGTTTGACCGAAAGGAATTGAAAGAATCTGTTGGAGAGTATGAACTGATGTGTTTTCACTGAACATACTTCAGTGTTTTGATTATATGTGGACCTGTCGAATTCCAAATGAAATGATTTTTAATTTGGAGTAAATTGGAGAAATAAAATATCTGAAGAAGTCAAATTTTTATTTATTCTCTAAGATATTCAAATTTTGGATGGAAATTATGCATAGTACACTGTTTTTGTATGTGAACAACCCGATAATGCTTGAGGCATATCTTCTAAATTTTTGAACCCAATTGAATGATTTTGGTGTCATTGGAAACGTAAGACAGAGAAGAACACTTTTCTAGAGAGAGTATGACCAAATTACATCAGTTTCACTTTCTAAGTGGACGTGAACAGTAGACCCGAAAGTGTGATTTGAAAAAAATCTCTGAAGTGAGTCAAGGAGAAAGGAATGGAGATTTTAATGGTTTTAGTGAGGCATAAACCTACGTATAAGTTATACTTAGATGAGTTTTGATCTGGGAATGATTTTTGTAAAGAAATTATTAGTAAAATACCCAGGATTGTCATGAACATGCATTATACATATTTCATTTTAGTCATGTGCATTATTAAACACTTATGATTGTACAAATTGTGACGTATGTATATCTTGCATAAATGAGTTGTGCAGGCTAAATGTCCGCATTTAGGCGTTTCTAGAAACTGGAAGCAAATGCTAATCTGGAGTGTACGGTGAGTAGAGCGAGATGGTCTCACTTTATTGTTTGATATTTGAATTTTGTATTATTGACCACTGAATCAGTAGATGAATGTGATTGATTGTGTTTGGTTTCCGGACAGAAGGTCCGATGAATATGTGATATGAAGAAAATATTGAAGTACTCATTGAATGTAAATTGGATGAACTAAGTGTATTTAATGTGATCTGTTAAATGTGTTTTGAATATGCATTTACATATGAATAAAAGTGTGAATCTCAACTCTACTGTTGAATGCCGGACTAAGGTCCAATGATATGGAAATGAATGAGTTTATGCAAATATGAGTGATGCATTCCATTTCATAAATGCATGAAATATAATGACTGTTGTGACTAGAGTAACCACCGATCAGAGCTTAAAGCTCAACGAGTGAAAATGAGCTTCGAGCTCAAAAGTGAATCAGAGCCTCATGCTCAACGTTAATGAGCCCTGTATTCCCCAAGCGGATAAGAGACAGTTAGTAATGAGCCCTATATGGGACAGTTTAGACACTTGGTCACAACAAAACAACAAATAAAAAGTGGGTCTCATATGCACTACATATGCATAATATGAGTGACTAAATTGTATTGAATGTGAAGCGTGCAATGTATAACGATGTGAATTATGTGTTATGTGATTGGGTGAGTCATCGATGATGGTTACTCATTGAGTTCGCAAAACTCACCAAAAATTTGCAATTATTTTTCAGGCTTTGGAGAGTACCCCGTTAGATAACAAGAGTATACCTACTACATGCAAGTGAAAGATAGAGTTCGGGATCAGTTTGCGTCTGCAATTTGTATTTTATTATTTTGTACAAATTTGTATTATGCGATTTTTTTGTATCAATAATGGATTCCGAAAGGTTTGTACCATGTGTATACAAATAGAGTTATGTTGTAATGTAAAGTCATTATGACTAAAATGTTTATGAAAGAAATTGTGCCAAATTTGGATATGAATCTCCGTACATTATGTTTGTGGTTTAAAAAAAATTATGCCGGCTTTTGACTGTTTCAGTGCTCTAGCACACCACCCTTACGAGGAACGAACTCGGATATCACTATTGATGTCTAGTTTAGGTCTTGCAGGAGTGGGGTATTACATTCATCATCTAGCTTATTTACAGAAATCAAGTTTAGATGCATATCAGGGATGTACCTGACATCTTTCAGCAGTCTTAAACCATTCGTTGTCTCTAAAGAAACATCTCCTTTGCCAACAACATTTGACAAAGTTCCATTTGTCATCTTAACAATGTCATATTTCCCAGGTGTGTAAGATGAAAAAAACTATCTGTGAGATGTAACATGAACAATAACTCCACTGTCAACTATCCAACTTATTTCTTCCGATACCAGGCTTACTATCTCTGTATCAATAACAAGGTTGAATACATCAACAATGTTACTGTGTTCATCATCACTGCTTTCGTTTGTTTTCACGTCTTTGCCTCTTTCTTTCTTCAACTTTCAGCAAAATTTCATGATGCGGCCTTTCTTCTTGCAGTAATGACATTTCACATTTACATATATGTTTGACTTTTTTTTGCTCTTGTCTCTGGACTTTAGGCATCTGGATTGACTCATTTCTCTATTTTCTGTAACCAGAACATCTGAATGTGATGGAGAGGCATACAACTGCTCCACCTTATTCCACAGCGTTCTTGCATGAGTCTTGTTACAAATGTGATTATACAGATTATCATCGACAAACTATCGAATATAACCACACGCTCGTTCATGCGCAAACTCCCAATCTTCGATGGAGATCTCCTCTGGTTTAGTTGTTGAAAATACCGACAAATGCATCTTTGTAATCATCAAGAAATCGTTCATTTTGGTTCGCCATATACGGTAGTTAATACCATTTAGATTGATCATTTTGTTTGTCTTCACCTTTATTTGCCAAATTAAGTCAAATTTGAGAAAACTAACTTCAAAAATGGAATCAAA
Source organism: Erythroxylum cataractarum (assembly GCA_024703695.1). Taxonomy (NCBI): domain Eukaryota; kingdom Viridiplantae; phylum Streptophyta; class Magnoliopsida; order Malpighiales; family Erythroxylaceae; genus Erythroxylum; species Erythroxylum cataractarum. The sequence goes on from JANJEY010000007.1 coordinate 48,382,039, forward strand.
ACATCAAAATTTGGCAGAAAATATATCTTTTAAATATTCACCGCAGGACCCAGTAAATAGTAACTTACGAATAGTCCTTATCATAATAGTATCGTCGGATTCTACTAGAATAATATCGCAGGACCCAGTAAATAGTAACTTGTGAATAGTGCTTACCAGAATAGTGTCGTCGAACTACACTAGAATAATACCGCAGGACCCGATAAATAATAACTTGTGAATAGTACGGTAAATAGTACTGACCTAGTTACTATTGCTACAATGTCGTCACCTTGCAAATTTCTTTAAAAACTTTAGAGTACTATTTATTACTTTTGCCGTTTTAAGTCAACTTTTCGAACAGATCACGCCAAAAAATTCGTTGTAATTTTATCTTCTCCTTGACGTGCTTCTTTTCAAAAAATAACTTCAATGAAAACACAGCTCTGATACTAATTTTTGGGCGCAGTAAGTATATTTTTTGAAAAAGAAAAATAAAATGAGCAAAATGGATACAAAATATTTAACATGGTTCGCCCTTAACTTTGCACTACGTCTACAAACAAAACTCAGAATAATTTTTTCACTATTACAAATAATAGATATACAGAGATAAAACCAAAATAGTGACTCACAAGGTATTTTCTAACCTAAAAATACTAACTGCACTATTTTGTTACTCACCAATCCTTTATAAATATATTTCCTAAGTTTAGAGCATTGTTTTGCTCAAATTTCCTTTCTGTATATTTTGTTGTAATTTTGTATAAACTAGGGAGTGCTTTATATGTACACTCCACCGTATGAGACAATTGTCTTCTTTCATTTTTCAACAAATTTGGCGTCCTCCATATGAAGAGGAACCGTATCCAACAGTCCTCAGTGAGAAGTACATTGACTAGTCCTTTGCCATTTCAAAAATGATGAGCTCATTTGTGTACGATTGGGAAGGGGGACGTTGATCAAAGAAGAAACCAACGAGGTGGCTTCCCAACAGCGAGCTCCTTCTTCAAGAATTTCAATCTCTAGATAGGCTATCAATTTGCCATCGATTTTCGCAAGAGGTTGAAAGGTTAGGCTCGAGGTATGGTGGTTGCCAACAACATGTTTCCAACTCTTTTGAGGAGTAGGTACTGCAAGTGGCGTGGTGGTGGAAGACTCAAAGTGAGGTTGAGGAGGGAAGAAAGGAGGTAGAGGCGAAGAGGGTAAAGTTGGGAATTCTTTTTGGTAAGAGACAAACCAAGATTGGCATACTCAGAGATTAAGCCTTTGTTTGGATTGAAGGAAAGCAAGAGAAAGGAAAGGAAGGGAATTGCATTTCTCTTTTATTTACCTTGTTTGGATAAAAATAAGTAAAGAGAAAGTGAGAGAATGGAAAGGAATAGGAGGGAAAATTGGATCAAATACATTTCCCACCAAATTGGTGGGAAAGGAAGGAAAATTGAAGGCAAGATAAGCTTGATATAATTAAATTACTATTGTAGCCTTATTGAACAAAAAGGACACAGCCACACT
>JANJEY010000007.1:48420675-48431427 GCA_024703695.1 Erythroxylum cataractarum
CAAAAATAATAAATGAAAAGTGAGTCTCATGTGCATTGCATCTGCATAATAGAAATATCGAATATGAATAATGTGAACGTGCAATTCTGTAAATGTGTGAATGTGAAATATTGTGAATTTGCACTATGAAATAAAGTGATGTGTGTAATATTGTGTTCTATGTCTGGGTGAGCCATCGATGATGGTCACTCACTGAGTTCCCAAAACTCACCCAAAACTTACAATTATTTTTTAGGACCCAGAAGAATACCCCGTCAGGCAACGAGCGTATAGCCACTGTCTGTAAGTGAGAGAAAAGGTCGGGATCAATTCGCGTCTGCATTAGTGTCTGATAAATTCTGTATAAATTTGTATTTGCTGAATTCTTGTTCAAATGATTAGATCAATTTGTAAAGTCAACGAACTGAATTAAATTATATTTATGCGAGAGTGGGGTGTTACAACTCATTAGGAGAGTGACTGAGTGGACATTCACCTTGCTTAGGAGAATGAGATCATCTGCGAAACATAAACTAGTTAGTGAAAACTTCTTACACTTTGAATGGTATTTGAAGGTTGGGTTCTTAAAAGAGTTATATTTCAGTATTTGAGTGAGAATCTGCTTGCAAATTAGGAATAGGTAAGGTGATAGTGGATCTCCTTGCCAAGATCCTTTTTGTAATTAAACATCTCCATAGGGCTTCTATTTATCAGAATACCATAGGAAGTAGTAGTAATGCATTCCCTAATCCACCTTAAGAACTTATGAGGGAATTCTATGACCTCTATAGATTATAGGAAAAAGCTCCAATGTACACTATCAAAAGCTTTCTGTGGTTCACTTTGATAGTACAGTTGTGGGGGCTTTTCCTTCGATTATACCCTTTCATTAACTTTAAACTATAAGAATATTATCCCTAATATCCCTATTCTTCATGAATGTTCCTCGATTTTCATTGATGAGAGGCTAGATAGCCTCCTCTAGCCTGTTTGCCAAGATCTTTACAATGATCTTATAGAGAAAATTTGTATAAAAAAATAGGTCTAAACTCATTCCAATAGGATGGTTTTGATTTTTTAAGGATTAGACATAGAAAAGTCTTGTTAATCTTCTTTAGCATTACCCCTTTTTAGAATAACTCATGAACTACCTCCTTTACTAACCCCCCACTGTACTCTAAGTTTTTGATAGAAGAAATCATTCAAACCATTAGGGCCTGGAGCTTTAAAGCCATTCATATCGAAAACCACCCTCTCTATTTGTTAGTCTGTTATAGGCCTAATTAAAAGGGAAACCATATGATCTAGAATTCTTACTGTAACAAAATTCCTAAGGTCCTCTCTTATGTCTGGAGAGGATTCTACTGAGTCTACAAGTTTTTTGTAAAAAGAGATTGTTTCCTTAGCCAATCCTTCTTGACCAGCCACTACATTCCTTCTAGCTTGCACCAAGTTAAAGAATAATTTAGTACATCTATCCCCATCCTTTAGCCAGTTAACTCTAGATCTCTAATTCCGAAGTGAGCTTTGGTTATCCACCATTTGCAAGTATTCCTTTAAAGCTTCCTTTTCAGTTAAAGCTAGTAAAGCATTAGTAGCGTTTTCTGCTAATGAAATTTGGATAGCTAATAATTTATCTTTAGTCTTATTAATTTCCTCCTAGAGATCTTGTCCTCTTTTATAATTGAGGAATTTCAATTCTTACTTAATAGAATTAAGCTTTTGTAGACAAATGTACGGTTTAGTTCCAAGCCGTCATACTCCATCCCCTTCAATATAACTTCATCAAAGGCTTCCATAGTTGCCAAGAAATTGTAAAATCTAAAAGGATGAAATATTCTAACTGAATTGAACAAATTCTCTATCCGTATGGGAGTATGGTCAGAAATACCAGAGTCCAGATATTTTTCTATACTTCCTAAAAAGGAATTAAACCAATCCACATTTACTAAGGCCCTATCTAACTTTTTTCTTATGCCAATTAGAACTTTAATTGTTAGACCATGTGAATCTATGGCCTTCGGATTTCAAATGTATAAGTTCCACCTTCTACATACAATCAAACATATCTAAAGAGTAATTGTGTAGATTACAGTTACCCTCTGCTTCAGATCTGAGTAGTGTTATGTTAAAATCACCACACACTAACCATAAAGAGTTTATCAATGCCTTTAATCATCTGATAGAGTTCCATAGTTTAGTCCTTTGAAATCCAAGGTTAAGATTATATACAAAAGTAGCTAGAACACTAGAGTTTTCCTTCTTGAAGTAGATCTTTGTGTGAATAAACTGTTGATTTGTTTCAATGGCTTTCACCTCCACTGAATCACCATCATAAGCAATAATAATTCTACCATAGGCATGGCTTTAGTTGTTTGATAATAACTACCATTTCTTACCCAAAATACATAGTTTGTTTGGATTTATTTCCATATTTTTTGTTTGCAAAAGACAAAAAAATGTGAGGTTTCTCTTTCAGGTCAAAATCCCTTAAAGCATTAAGCTTGGAAGGGTTATTTATTCCACATACTTTCCATAATATCACAGTCATAGGATATTGCTCTTACCTTTGGAACCTTTCCTATTGCTCCTTTTACTTTTTTCTAGAAGTTACCTGTTCAAAATGATCCTCTTTAATTCCTCCATTCAATGGTTCAGCCTTTTGAATGGCTTGTTCATTATATTATGAATTAAAGACTTATTCTTCTTGATTTGTATCATAGTTCTCCAGTCTTTTTACCTCCTTGTCCATTTGAGCATTATTTTGGCCAATTTAAAAAAACTAGATCTAAACCTCCTTTCCTATCGTAGTCTGGACAATTCTTTCTTTGACTATTTCCCTCTATTTTAAATGAAACTCCCTCCAATTGACTTGATTTAGAAATTTTAGTTACCTGTTCATCCTTCGCATCCTCTTTCTTTTCTTCTGAATCACTCTTTTCTATACCCATCACCTCCCAAAAGCCTCCTCTAGTAAAGATTTTTCCATTAGTTTTCTGTTCTTTACCTTGGGCTTTAAGTAATGGGTTCCATTGGTATGTTACCATAACTTTATCCTCTCTAAGAGAATGCTTATTTGTTAGCCTTAATATAGGAATGTAATCCTTCATTTCTTTAGAAACATCTATACTCACACACAATCTGGAAAACCCTACCTTGTTCCTCAATGTTATGTTTTCATCCGTGCATATAAGTTTCCCCAAATAACTAGCTAGCATACTAAAACCTTTAGTAGTCCAATATTCTAGAGGAATGTTGTGAATGTTTACCCATAATGGAATGTTTTTCACTCTGATTTTTTCCAATTCCATTTCCAGCTGCCAACTTTGAAGGAATAGGGGGAGTTGTGAAATGTTCTATAGACCTTCTTCAATTATTTTTTGTGCTTTTGATTTTGAGGAGAAAGTGAAGATAATATTATCCTCCTCAATGAACATTACCTCCATTAAACCTCTACCTCTTTAATTCCTCTGAGCCCAAGCTTGTATCATTGGAAATGCTGGTCTTTTTTCCATGAAAAACCCAACTAGGGTAGATTCCCATGTTCTAGCTCCTTCCTGTAGAAGTTCTAGGCTACGAGCCACCATTAATTTCCCTTCCACCTCTACTAAAGGACTGAAAACTAAAGGAGAGTTAGAAGTATCTCCTATAATTTACTTCCATGTCTTCCCAGCTTTTATAGAAGAAACTCCTTCAGTTGCATCTATTTTCTTAGGGGGAAAATATGTAGTTGAAAGTGGGGTGTTTTTAGAGAGGGGTGGAGAGGAAGAATAGGTTGAGGAGGCTTTAGAAGGGGAGTAGGAGTTCACATGAAGGTTTGCAGTGTTTTTGGATCGTTGGTTCATGGGAGAGAGAAGATGAGGAGTAAAGGGGGAAATTCAATTGGGTTGGGGAGCATGGTGTCAGTCATTGTAGGAGAAAGAAGAAAAGAAAGTAAGTTTTGGTAAGGTGGTAGAGTTTTAGAGATTTGTGCAGGGAGTTTAGGTCTTTTAAACGATAAGAAAAATAGGCCGGGAAAAGTTTTGAGGTGGCACAGACAACAATGCCCCTTGATTAAGAAAAAATTGTAGAAGGATAAGGGACGGTGTATTGAGGGCTTACTGGGCGACAAGGGAAAGTGATGAAAAGAAATTAATCAGCTAGAGAAAAATGGAAGATGAGGTGGTGGTGGGTATGGAAGGAAGCTAGATTGATCTTAATGGTAAGAAGAGCTGGTTAGTGAGAAGGTAGAGACTCTCTCTCTCTAACTTATGTTGGACAAACTTTTTTAATTCTTGGTCATTTTTCCTAAATGAAATTTGGGAATTTTTTTATTTACAGACAAATTTTCAAAACTAAATATTCATTAGTTCACTTGAAGATTGATTTAAGGTTTTCCAACAGCGAGCTGCATTAAATTATGTCCATTTTTTTAATTAAATTTTTTAATAGTTTTGTATAAATGTTACCAGAGAATTATAAGTTCCATGGTTATCAAATTTAGTCCATTTTTATGACTTTGATGGCATTCTAATTCGATTACAAACATATTTTACATAATTTATTCAATTTAAATCCTTTTGTATTTAAGAAAGTTATTTGGTTTCTTAAAGGAATTACATTATGAATAATTTTTTATTTAACCTTAGTTCATATTGTTTGCATCCTTCCATTTCCTTTTTCATGCCTTGCAGTAATAGATGAATAATTCAAGTTTATGGAATTGGAATTATAGTATATTTTTTTCTTATGGTTGTTTCTTCATATTGTCTTTATCATATTTTTGAACCCTTCCTTTCATTCCTTATCTTGTAAATCACCCCTTCTCTTAGGCCAAGAACTAGAGAGAACACTAATCATATGCCTAGGACACTCACACGAGATAGAACTACATGCACCTTCTTTAGGACATATAGGACTCAAGAAAGATCACCAACCCTTCCTTCTTCCAAGACCCCTCTTCATAAGGATGAGTACTTTTATACTAACTCACCTATATTTCAGGATTATGTTTCTTATGAACTAATTAAGAGTCATATAATCCCTTCTTCCACTTTATAAGAATCCAAGGATTATGACCTTGTTCACTATTTTATTGACCAAGTTTTAGAATCCCTCCTTACCAACCTATTGTATTAATCCTTTTAATGTTTAGTTATTCTATAAAGATCTCGATGTCTATATAATTCATGGTGACACCTAAATCTTATCCACAATCATGGTATTGACATCTATCTCACTTCTAATCTCAAAAACAAGATCCAAGGCATCTTCATTCTAAAGCATCCTTCGTATTATAAAACAAATACACCATTTGACCTTATTTTGTGCCTAATAAAGTTAAAATTATCTTTCAGTTAGGCCTCTATGAAAAGATCCATAGAAAACTCAATAATGTCCATGGTTTTAATGTCATTCCTCGTTTCCTCTATCTTTTCATCAAATATAATTTCGTTTGTACTTGTGGACACTTTACTTTTTTATGATACGATGATCTATGGATTCTTATGTACTCTTATATTACGAAACTGTATTCATATTGGTCATTTTATTTTACTTAATATGGTTAATTATCACCAAACTAAAAAGAAGAACTAAAACATTCCTTATGCCCTTATGGCCTCATCTTCTAATTTTTTGATATTCCTCTTACTAATGATGAGATTGAATTTGATTTCCTCTTTGATTCTGCTACACTTAATCACACAGAGTACCAATTGATTGATGGTCAAATAACCAAACCAAATTAACGACAACATCTCTACGCTTAGCAACTGTCACCAATATATGAGGCTCTACTATGTGCTAATGGCCCTAATAAGCCTCTCTTGAGCTACATTGTTAAGCTACCTATAGATGATGAGGCTACCACTACATAAACATATCATTGCTCTACATCAAATGCTTGTTTAGTGACTATTAACTATCAGCTCACCATGTTGTGAAGAGAGCTTAACTTTTTTCAAGACATCAAGATGCATAAACATGATGACTTACACATTTTGATCAAGTATTGCTTTGTCTCCTTAAGCTAGTTGATTTTTTATGTTTACAAAAAGGAGGGATAATAATTTTTGTGATAATGAAGGGAAATGCTTCACTTTCAGGGAGTATTTATTCTTTTGTATATCTTACATTTTCTTATGTGATGAACAGTTATAGATTTTTTATGACTTCTTTATGTGATGAACAATTATAGATATTTGTCTATGTCTTCTTTATGTAATGACTAGTTATAGATATTTCTTTGATAATGAATAGTTTTTTAAGTTATGTTCTCATTTTTATTTATGTTTATGACATTGAATTAAATTTTATGCATGAATTAAGGGAGAGTTAATTACTATCTTGATATGTATAGTTATTTGTTTAATTAAATTCTCTTGTTGTTTTCTAATATTAAAAATATTGTGCCATCATCAAAAAAAGGGAGGTTTTTTAATTAAGGGAGTTTTTAATCAATATTTTGGTGATGATAAAACATAAGTACTGCTAAAGAGTTTAATGATGTTGATGAGAAGGAATATGAGAATAAGATATCACTGTATTGAAGGAATGTGAAAGAAAATACAAAGTTTGCAATCTTCAATCTCAAGATCAAGTCAAGATGAGGATCGAGATACATCAATGTTTTTTTATGTATTACTTATTATAAGCTCATCTTGTTTGTTTTTGATAGTTTAACAAACTCATAATGCATAAATCTTTTCTCATTATTTCATTTTATGAGTTTTCCATTCATTAAAAGGATTTAAAGTTTTTGTTTTTAATATAAAAACCTTTCGATCGTTTAAATAAAGTTTTATAGAACATTTTAGGATGTTTAATACATAATTGCAATAATCAAATTAAGTTTGACTATTTGAAGGTGTTAATTAGGGTTATTGGTTGAGCAGTATGAGTTAGTGGTCAACCAATATAGGTTAAAGTTGTTAAATTTAATACATTATGAGTTTCCTATAACATTATTTGATGTATTATTCGACCAATATACCTACTGGGCAACCAGTGTTTCAATGATTAGTGAAATCGAGGCTTTTAATCATACTAATCTACTATTATTCTATACCGATCGACCAGTACTCTACATATAGTTAAGTTAATAACTAGTTCTTGGCTTCATGGCTACTAGAGGTCCTAAAAACATTATAAATAGGTGTTTTCTCATTGATTTTAGTATCAAGAAGCATTTGAATATCTTTTACATATATTTTTAAAAATTGTTCAAATATTTAAGCATTCATTTTCTCATTTAGCATATATGAGCCTTTTTGTGATTATCAAAATAATCAAGTCAGCAAGTTTGAGTTGTTAGCCATCCTTGGGATTTTTTTATCAATGTATTGGGAGTACCTAAAGTGTTTTGCCTCTTTAACTTGAAAAAAGATTGAAAAGGAGGTTCCTTTTTTCCAAAATAAAAGATTATACAAAGGTTATTCTTTGCCTTAAAAGAAAAATTGTAGTGGAAATCCAAGAAGGGTCTTGGAAGTGGACGAAGGCAAGGATTGATTGTTGAACTACTATAAATCAGTTTGCACTTCTTTTCGCTTACTCTTTACTTTGTTGTCTATAAGCATAGTTAAATTCCTTTACTTTTATTTCATTCTTGCATTTTTGTCATATGTAAGCATTGTTTTGTAAATAGGTATCTTTAATTGAAATCTTGAATTCACCCAATTCACTCTCCTTTTAGCTACCATTACGGAATAATAATAAGATTATAAGGTTATTTACAAAAATTCATCTTAATATTGTTGACATAATTTTTTATGTTTGATTAAAGAATAAGAATAAATTTAATAAGGATTGTAATGATGTAGTCTTACTTTTTAAAAAATAATGCAGTCTTCATTTTCAATATATCTTTTGATTTAAGTTCGAAGACTCATGAACGATGGGGTTCGTTTTACCCTAATTGAATAACATTAGGTATTTTGGTTGAATGTTGTCATTTAATGCAAACATCTTGTGCTCTGTGTATTAAGTGGTTCTTCCGCACATAAGAAAGACTCTCAAAATGTAAACTTATTTGATTAATGAAATTTTTTAATTTCTCTAAAAGATACATCTTTTGATTTGATCTTTCAATTTCAATAATATGTGAAGGTCGCTTAATTTGATTTTGTTCATGTTTTTTACTTGTCTTTACAAGGGTTAAATGATTGTTCTTATTTCAATGTCAACCGGTTTGTAGTTTTTTCTTTTTTTTTATAAACTTGATGAAAATTCAAGGTATTTTAGAATTTAGAAGCACTTTTGAAGCTACGGTAGAGTTTTAAGATGGTTTTCAATTGATTTTTTCTTTAAAATAAGTTGAAGCCTTCAATTTATAAAATATTTGATGACATTAATTTAAATGTCATATATCACGTTATATATAGTTATCGGATGTTTTTTCCTTTGAATTCTTCTTAACTTGTGTATATCATTATAAATTACATCATATGATAACTTTCAATTAGACGAAATCAACAATAGAAAGAAATAATTTTATGTAAATGTAATTAGGAAGCTAATATAATTCACTAATAATGACAAAATAGTCAAGTTATTTACTTGAATTGGTATATAGAGTAATTAAGCTTTTTAATAAATGATATAATTACTTTATTCAATATTTATAATAATTAATTTAATATTAAAATTGATGTAACTTATTAAAAGATCAAATAATCAAAAACTCTTCTTTGTAATACATTAAATAGTCCTTGTTCCAAAAAAAGAAATTTTTTGTTAAATTAGTTAATAATACATATAATTACTTAATACTTTATTTATTGACTTATTAATACTAATTTAATGAATAGAAGGCTACCAAATTGGTTTTTTGGAAATTAAATAATTGAATTAATGCAAGGAAAAAGCCTAAGGAATATAAAGTCTATCAAATAAGAATAAACTAATTAACAAGTCATAGAAAAACAAAACTAAAAATAACCAACAAGAAACAAAACCTCGGCGATTACTCTTGCAGAGAACTACTATTTGTTGACCTTAATCATTTGTCTCTAAAAAAGAAGAATAAGGTTAGATCTTTGCTACTAAATACCAATAATTAACCTTTTTAACTACCAATTGGATAATATTTGAGGTGATAAAGAAAGTTCAGCTCCTTTAATCCTTACCATCTCTCATATCATGTCGAAGTTAGTAAGTTGTAAGTCCCAACTTTTCATTGTTCCCTCCATAAATTATACACTATGCAGGCAATTTTCATTTGAATGAACGTATAATCATACTTACTCATGTTATGCAGCTTAATGCTCCACAAGACAATCTATTTCCACCTATAGTAAGGACAAGTAACTCTACACCTCACTAGAGTGTCCTGCTAGTGTGCTTAAAATCAAAAGTTAAAAAATAATTGGTTTAAAAATTTTAGATATTCATCACAAAACTTATATCTGAGGTTTGATAGTGTCAAATAGGAGCTCCTAATTCTATTATAAGTAGTTAACCTTTCCCTTACAACTGGCCAAAACATAAAGGAAACCTTAGGGGCCGTTAGTTTATTCTATATCATATTATGCTAGAGAGACCTAGGCGCAAAATTTTGAATGTTTCCCTATATGATTTGGTTGAGAACTACCCTAAGGTATGCCTTAACCATATCACTCTATCTTCGCTCAAAGAATTAGCCATGTAAGTAAGGAGACAGTCTTATAGCAAGCTTGTTGATCTATTCAATTGATTCCACCCTTCATTAAAGATGATGCAGTTGATAAAGGAATCATTAGGATAAAAGTTTTTTAGAGCATTAAAGTTGGATGGAGATAAAGGGGCATATAGGGACTCCAATCATCATTCATAAGAGAAATGGAGAGTTCATTCCTATATGTATATAAATATATTAGTAAATAGAGTCTCTTAACTTAAAATGTTGAATTATGCTCCAAGAAGAGTCAGCTCTTACTTTATATATCTAGATTTTTTTCTTTTTAGATATTATCCATTGATCCCTTTAATCTGCAGAGATTTTTTGTTAGTGATAACTCTTTATAATCTTTTATATAGTAAAGATTTGCTCATCAACTATATTGAAATGATCCCTAAGGCTCCCTCATCATTTGGTAAATATAGATTATCCAAGTTAACTTTAGCAAAATGCTTAGTGTTAATATTACTTGTCTAAATGAAGTTTCTCAAGATCTTTTTAGCTTCCTTAGTTTTTTAGGGGGTAATAGGAATGATGACTAGTTGATAAGTTGCTTAACATTGAGATGACAAACTGGAGTCTACCAGCAAAAGAAACACATTTATTTTCACTACCAACTTTTCCCTTAATGGAATCAAAAGGAACCTAGTAATCTTACTGGGATACTTTTATTTAATAAAAAGAGAATCCAAGATATTTGAAAGGTGGAGATGAAGCAACTATTCCTTTGATTATCTCTAATTATCTAGTTGTTTGCTCAAAATTCCTTGAGACCCATAGACAACAATTCTACTTGTTAATTTCAATCCCAAATAATTGATTGAATTCCTCTCACGATCTCATTAGGCATTGGAGGGAGGGCTCACTATGTAGCTCTCCCTTACTGCAGCGTATACACCGGAACGCCCATAGGTCATTCTGATACATATCCTATGATAAGGGTGAGCTACGAAAAATCACAACAATACTTCACATGGCATCTTAATAATCATACATCAAGATAACAATCACTTCAACTCTTCACCTAGACATCAAAACCTCTAATTCTCTTCATTACCTACGGTCACCATCTTCTTTAAGAAGAAAAATTCATGCTAGGCTGTTTTAGGAGAGTTAAAGGAAGAGGGTCTTGTGTGGGT
>JANJEY010000007.1:48448364-48467787 GCA_024703695.1 Erythroxylum cataractarum
GGGTGGTCAAAGACCAAAATACCCCTCCTAATAAGCCTAAATCCATTCCAACTTAAGTAAACTTCCCAAAATGCCCTCACATAATTTAATCCTCTAATGCCTTATTTAAACCATATTAAGCGCAAATACACCTCAATTATCCACTAATATTTCAAAATAAATCAAACGAAGCCTTAATATCATAATTATCAAAATTCATGCTTAATATCATCATAAAAAAAATTCAGGGTCTAACAATACTTGTCGACATTCCTTGGGATATTTGGAATATCGGATACGCTAGGCTTAGCCTGATTTATTTTATTAAACAATGTCTTTTTCTTTAATTTATAATGATAGCATGGTTGACGAGGAAGGGGAAGTCGTCGCAAGGTTGGACCTTTGCGACCTGAGCTAAATGATTTAGTTATCCCCTAAAGTCGTTAAATCCCCCTCTCATTGTAGTCACTCCTTTTAGAGAGCAAATGGCTTGTGATGAAGTATATATATAGCCTGTGAGATGAAGATCAATGATGCTGGTTAGAGGCAGATCTTATTACCCTCGGTCTTTGGGATTTTAAGGTGATATTGGGAATTGATTGGTTAGAGAGGTATCGTGCTAAGGTTGACTATTTTAAGAAAAAGATGGAGTTTGAACCTCAAAATGAAGTTTTGATTAAATTTACTAGTGACCGACGAGTATTAATAAGTTGTTTAATATCAGTAGATAAGGCTAAAAGGTTAACTCATTGGGGATGTCAGGTATACCTCACATATGTGATTGACACTTCGGCATAAAGAGTCAAACTTAGAGATGTACTTATTGTGTGTGACTTTTTCGATGTCTTTCTGGAAGAATTACCTAGATTGTCACCTAATCGGGAGTTTGATTTCACTATTGACTTGATCCTGAGGATGACACTAATATCTAGACCACCATATCGCACGACACTAACAGAATTGAAATAGTGAAAGATTCAATTACAAGAATTGTTGGATAAGGGCTTCATCAGATCAAGTCATTCACCATAGGGAGCACCAATATTGTTTATTAGTAGCGGTTAATATTGAGTACCATTTCGGATAATTTTTAAATTTTATAAAATAATCCCTGAATTTTTTTAAAATTACAAAATAATATATTGTCATATTATACAATTGTATTGTATATTTTTAACTCTGTCTCCAAAAATCATAATAATAAATAATAATCACAATTTTAATTTAATTTATAAATTTAATTTAATAAATATTAATAAATATAATTAAATTTAAAATATATGTTTAAAATATATAAATTTCAAATTTGATTTAATAATTAAAAATATATAAAATAAATATTAGTTTATAAATAATAATTTTTAAACTATTTATTTTAAAAATAAAATATTTTTATTAATAAATATTATGTAAAATATTAAAATAAATTTAAATAAAAATAATTTATTTTTAAGTTTTATTTAATTTATATTTATTATTAGTAATAAAAACATTTATTATTATTTAAAAAAATAAAAATTCACAATAATTAAAATAAATAAAATAACTAATTAAAAAACTTTGAAAAAAAAGGAGGAGGAGAGAGAAGATGGAGGGAGAGAGGGAGACTTTAAAAAATTTTACAAAAACATATCTTAATTTTTTAAGATTTTCTAGTACAACCTGAAATGGATTGGTATCGACCGGTATTTAAATCCGTTAGGAACTATCGATCGGTATTTAATATTGAAGTGAGCCAATTTGAGGTGGCTGGTCCCCTTTGTATTTTGAGAGAGTAAGCGAATGAGAGATAAACAACGAGAATAGAAGGTAGAAGAGAACGAGAGAGATAGAAAAGTTGAAAGTATTTGTATGTGTTTCTTTTCCCTGGTTCACCGTACAATTTATAGGATACTTTCTAACAGAATTTCTAACAAAATTCCAACATCTAACGAATTCAAAACGTAATTGTAAAATGTTTTCCACCTGTGACTTGAATTAATTTGTTGCAACACAATCCACAAACTTTCTTAGTCTACTCCTTGTTCGTATGGCCCTGGCCGATTAATTGTACCTCCATTCCTATCAATAGACCAACCATTCAAATGTTCAAGCCTTACCAAATAGAAAGGTAATGTATTATTGCCTATGTGTCACCAACAAAATTGACTCAATATGGATTGTACAATCAACCCCACTTTCTAAAAGATTAAAAAGAAGTGACTAAACTATTTTCATTTTAGCGCATAAAATTAATCAAAGAACAGGTACTCATTAAATAATAAAATTAAATTGCATAAATTAATAATTTATTTATAATCGTGAATTAAATTAAGAATCAATCAACTAATGCATCTTTTAATTGATAAATAAATTTATAGAGTATAAAAGAATGTGGTGTGTGTGCAAAGCTTGAAACTGTGATTTTGAGGCTTCTACAATTTCTGGAATCAAGGTGGTCCAATCGTATAAGTAATACCCCCAGTGTCGATCCTCATGTTATAGAATATTGCGTGCATTTGTTCGTTTCTTCTTTTCTTGATAGTCCCTTTCATCTCAGTTGGTGAGCTCTGATTGGCCTTGTGTAAGATCGCTTGGATAAGACGCTGACAATCCAAAATGTAACATGTCTCAATGTGCACAACGGGCTAAAGTAAAAGCCAATTGAGACTATTCCCACATATATGCATGTAGTCATAATTCATTATCGGTAATCATTAATTTGAATATCACCAACCGTTGAATTGCACTGATCGTTATGGCGTCAGATGTTTTGTACCTAACACCTTATTTCAACTCTATTTTACACACATCATTTTTAAGTGTAAGCTGACATAAAACTGATGTTATCTTTTACGCTTTTTTTTTTGCTTTTTTTTTTCTCTTAACCTTTGTTGATATAAAACGCTTAACAAGCTCAATCTGATTTTACGGGCTCGATCGCACACGTCGAGTTTTCTGCCATGGTCATCTGTATTGCACGAACTTGGATACCAAATTTCTTTGTTTATCGTTTTGTACCAAAAGTAATTTGATAACATTGAAAAGGAAGATTGATTCTAAATCTATGGCAGAAACTTGGTAACATTAAATTTAATTGATAGAAATTTAAGCAAAAAAATTAATTTTAGTGTTTTTAATATTATAAAATGAATTTAAACAATAAATATAAATAAAATCGTAAAAACAAGTTGTTATATAAAAAAATTGGGTTTATCTAAATGAGTTATATAAATAAATTGATGTGGATATGAATTAACCCGAATGCCAACTTAATTGTAAAAGAAAAGACATTAATTATAAAATATTTTATTTTGTATATTTCATGGATGGTTAATTGAAGAGTCAAATAGCCCAACTTTA
The DNA here is from genome assembly GCA_024703695.1 of Erythroxylum cataractarum. Lineage (NCBI taxonomy): Eukaryota > Viridiplantae > Streptophyta > Magnoliopsida > Malpighiales > Erythroxylaceae > Erythroxylum > Erythroxylum cataractarum. Next base: position 48,451,686 of record JANJEY010000007.1, read on the forward strand.
ACAAACCAAGTTCCTTAGTGGAAAAAAGAAGAAAGCAGCCACATCCATACACCCAAAATGTTGTTGCTGCCAAAACTGAACGAATCAGAGTTGGGAGAAAGGACGATGGGGACGTGCTGTCCACGTGATGGCAGATGGGCAGTGCTGACAATTGGTTGGATCATATGAATAATAAAATAAATTGGGGATGATGATAGTGAAGTCTGTGAAATTGGGTGAAGCATAGGAGTCTGCGGACTGATGTGACTTCACTTTACTATAATTTGAAATTCTTCTCAATCCCAAATCCAGTAAGATTCCAACCGTCCCTTCCTTTACAATTAATAAAAAAGAAGACCATCCTCTTAATTATCGTATTTTCTTATTTCACACTATTATTTTAAATTTCTTCTACTTCTTCTCCTTCTTATTATTTAAAATACTGTTTCAAAAGCTTTATATTAATTTCTCTTAAAAATTTTATTGTTCACAAGATTAATATATATGCAAAAGTATTTTTAAGGAGGTGATCTAATTAATAATTTTTTAATGTGTTATCAATTTAAAAATTTTAAATCTAATGATTGTTTAACAGTCTGGCATATGTTTGGGGCAAAATGAAAGTACAATAAACCCATAAATATCAATTGAATTCAGTTTATCATTTATTCTAAATTATTAGTTTGCAAAATATATACTTAATAATTTATCCATTAAATATATAAAAAGTATGAAGTACGCGTGTAGTATGTCGTATAAAAAATGTCTCAAAGGTTAATGAAACAACATATATGCTGGTCAGACATAAATAAAAGGTGTTTCAAGATAAGATTATGATTACGATATCAAGAAATTGCAAGTTTCAAATATCTATACATCATAAATGACAATTTACAAAGAAATTATTGTTTGCTATAATCAAAAACAAATCTATATCAATTGCACCATGGTATAGAAATGGCATGGTTTGAATATCTAAAATGAACTTGATACTATCCAAAAATTCAATAATTAGCTATGAATAGTAACATGGGCTCGGTCGCTCGGTTATGTCATAACATTGTCAGGAGGCAAAGAATATAGTGTTTGTCATATGAAAGGAGAAGAGGATTGTTGTTAATAGCTACAATTTTTAAATAAAAAATGGTATTGATAATAGATATTAAAAAAATACATAAAAAACAATGAATATTTGAGGGGATTACCCAATTACTATTCTTAAAGGTTATGTAAGAAGGAATATAAAAAAGAATGAGAAAGTTATAAGAGGAGAACAACCATGTATTAAGCAATCAGATGTTAAGGGATACTAGGATGTTGGTTGTGCGTTTCAAATGTAGTTTATTCACTAATATCAGCTCACATAGCTCTCTGATGATGTTTCCCATGTTGTGCTTTGATGTGCAAAGCGTCTAGTGCTTCTTTCTCACTATAGTGAGTATACAGCAAGACCTAACGCTAGAATATGTATGCATTAATTTGGTGGTCATCTGATGGATAGTGTTAGTAAGTGTTGGAAGATGTAAGTGATGGAGTTCCTCGGATTAGTTCATAGGCACTTTTGCTGGATATTTTGCCAAATTAGGTGATTGACAGAGCATGTGAAGAAAAGGTGGTTCTGTGTTTCAACTTGTACTTGACATATGGGATAATGTTGATCAATGGGCAGGCATGGTAGACGATCAACAGTGAGGAGTTTGCTCTGGATTGCCAGCCAGAGAATAAAGGAAAGTCAAGGCATTAATGCAATATTTCAGATGATATTGTCCCAATCAATAATAGTTTGTTTGCGTCATAATAGTTCTTTGGTTGTTTTGATAGAAAGTATATAGATTACATGCCCTTTCTAGTAGAAAGTATCAATAAGATGGTTATAAATGTAACAACTATTGTGGGACCAACCAAGAGTTATCTTAGATCACTGAATTCATACACATATGAAGAAACGAGGATGAAGTGGGTGTCCTGTGGTGATAAATGCTCCATGCCTTGACCAATTATCATATTATAATGATGTTAATTTTCCATTTCCAACTCTGCTTGTAATGTCATCTTGAATCATGTCTCTCAAAGTGAGTATTTGATTCAGGAAAAATGAATGTGAGGTGCGTTTAGTGATTTGTCAAATACATCTTCCTTAAAGGTATGAGTGGAGCCATCTAATCCATAATGAACATTTGTCAAGCAAGATCCACCATAAACGTTTAAGGATTAAGGTCTGATATGTTGTTCAAATGGAGGAGATATTTAGTACACCTTCTTTCTTTGGTAAATATAGATCAATCCATTTCACCTTGGCAGCTCCTTTGGAGCTGACTGAATGACTTCATAGAAACTCTCTTAATAGTCTATCGAAGGATTTGGTAATGTTTAGGGAGAGAAAAATATGCGAACTCTAATATATATGCAGTGAGGTAAGCACTTATTTAATGAGATATAACTTACTAGTATAGGAGAGAGTCTTGTTTACCCATGAGCTAGTATGTTTTTTTGTAGTTTTTCGATAATAGGTAAGCACTCAAGACAGGTGAGGCGTCTAGTTGTCACCAAAAGTCCCAAGTATAGGAAAGGGGGATTGATGGACTATATGCCCGTCTATTGTGCAATATGTTGTTTGAGATCAGAAGCCTTCTTGAAGACAAGAAAGTGATTTTTACTAAAATTAATCCGCAACCCTGAATAATTGTAGAAAGTTGAAAGAGCTTGCATGAAGGTATTGATAAAGGTCGTTTGGGCTTTACAGAATAAGAGAAGATCATCTACAAACCCAAGATTAGTCATACCAAATTTTTTGCATTTGGAATGATATTGAAATTTGGGATTATGAGCTTCACTTATTAAAGAAGATATCATTAAGAATTCCCATGCTGAGGATAAAAAGATAAGGGGATAGGGGATCCCCATATCAAAGAATGTAGTTAGACTACCATTGATGAGTACAGATGGGGAAGCAGAGGATATGCACTCTTTCAACCATTGGGTGAAGATGTGAGGGAAACCGAAAGCTTGAAGTATTGTCCATGGGAAGTCCTAACTGTGACTATCAAAAGCTTTGTAGAAGTCAATCTTAATGGTAAAGTTGGAAGAATAGTTCAGCCTGGAGTAGCCATTTAATAATTCTCGGACGATAAGAACATTGTCGTCAATATGTCAATCTTTCAAGTAAGCAACCTGATTGACATTGATAGAGGAATGACAGCTTGTTTCAATCAATTAACAATGATTTTGGTGATGATTTTGTTCAAAAAAATTGGCATATGCTATGGGTCTGAAGTCTCCAAATATGGAAGGGTTTGAGTTTTTGGGTATCAGGCAAAGGTATGTTCGATTCATCTCTTTAAAAAGTACTCCATTGTTAAAGAATTCCCAGACATTAGGTTTTATGAAAGCCCTAATGGTATCCCATAAGTTCTAAAAAACGTTTCCATTGAAACCATCAGGCCCTAGGGCTTTTTTGTCATTCATTCTAAAAATAACTTGTTGGATTTCATTATCGTCAACAGGTTTGGTTAAAAACTCAATATCTTAAGGAGATAGTTGTTGCAAAGAAAGTGAGTTTAAAGCAAGAAGTGAAATAATCGAGGTACTAGATGTACTAAGAAGAATGTTGAAGTACCTCAGGGCCTCCTACTGTATACCATGGAGTGTATGTAGTTATAATCCCATTGTAGAGGTGATGGAATGGAATTTATTCTGATTCTAACATGCAAGAATTGAATGGAAAAACAAGTTGGTACACTGATCCCCGTCAATGAGCCACTGAACTCGAGAGCATTGTTGGAGCAAGGAGTGATGATTATTGATTGCTTGCATATAATTCGAAAGGGAAATTTTCTCCAAATCCAGTAATATCTAATCAATAGGACGCATGGCTAGTTGTGATTAAACTTCTTTAATAATTGTTTTAGTGGATTGGATAACTTGTACCGTGGATCTTTTCTCAGTTTTAGTATCTTGAGCTCATGTTTAATAAATTTTAGTTTCTATACACAACAATATTTCTTAGTATCTGTATATTGTTGGTGCCCCGCAACTACAAGCTGCAGGGAAGCCAGGATTGTAAACTAGATAATTATTAAACGAAAAGGAAAATAAGTCACTTGTTTTTTAACCAATCTCTCAATAAGGATTGGGGGTAGTCAGAGAAGAGAGAATCCTTGATGTTTGTAGAGTTGTTAGGAAAAGTGTGCAAGCACTTATCATTAACTAGGGTGCAATCAAGTTTTTTCTTGACGTTCCAAACAAATGTTTGCTTATTATACCAAGCAAAGAAATTTCAATAGATCATAAATTAGTCACTCCAAGCTCCTAAACACATTCGTTGAGATCTATTGAATAATCTCTGAGGTTACAACGACCCTCAACTTCAGTAGGATAGAGAATTGAATTAAAATCCCCAATTATCACCCATGGGGTATTATTGTTGCCTCTAATGCTATGTAGGTTGTTCCATAGATATCTTCTTTGAAAGGCAAAGCTGCTGGCATAGATGAAGGAAGTAGTGATGGTAGTCTGTTCCTGTAGAAAATACAAATGCATATGCATAGCTTACTCATTTAAATCCACCAGAGTGACCCTAAATGCATCCTTTTGGTAGCAAATGATAACACATCGAAAAGCATGATGATGATGGTTAAAGACCAGTTCCCATTGAGGACTTAGTATCTATAGTTTATTTAAGTTATCTCTCTTTATTTTGGTTTCAAATAAAGCTACTAGTAATGGTTTTTCTTAAAGGATGTAATATCGAAGAGCCAAATGTTTAGAGGGGCAATTTATTCCTCTCACATTCTAAGTAAGGATTGACATATTATGCTGGGGAATTTATGGGGCATCTTCCTTTGCCCCACTTGGAATTTCTCTGTGTCATAAGATGAAAAGTCTCATCCTAGACATTTGTTTGAGACTCGACAGTAGGTGAACTATTAGTAGGAGCATTTGATGAGATTGAGTGGGAGGGGCTGGCAACTGGATTTTCAGATTCAGCAGTATGACTTTTAATGATAGTCATAGGGAAGTGAGCAACAGTATGTGTCTCAATTAGGGGTAACTCTGAAGGTGGGACAAGACAATCAGCCATTGGCTTGTCCCCCTTTTAGACAAAAATAAAACCAGGAGCAAAGGAGTTTAGTATTGTATCAGAGTTATTAGGAGCAGTAGGATTAGGATCAGTATCGCCAAAGGAGTGCTCAAAATCATGGAGTCTCATCAATTCTTGGTAACACCTAGTTTTAAAAACCTTCCTCCTACATTGCCAGGTCTTGTTTTGAGATGTGGAAGGGGCTTTCCAGTGGTAAGAGATAGCAACATAATCTTCCCAAAGTTTGTTGTCTTCGCCTAACCTTAGGACATAAATTTCAGTTGGGAGTTCCTTAGAAAACTTGACGCTATATTTTGGCATAACCTATATGCTTCTTCCTGACGGTGTGTTCATCCATACATAAGGGTTTTTCAATATAACTAGCTAATGAACCAACCCCTAAGTACAATTCTCAAGCGGGATACTATGGAAGTTGATCTAGAGGGGTACATTTTGGACCTTGATTGAGTCAAACCATAAGCTAGGTTGCCATATTTGCAAAAATATAGGTTGGTTGCCAAAATGCCAAAGGCCATCCTCCAAAACCTTGTTCGCTTTATAGGTAATGGAGAAAACAAAAAGAATGAGATTATCCTCTGAAAGAAATACATTGATAAGTCCTCTTTGTTTCCCCAGTTCATTGGCCCCACATTGGATGAGAGGAAAAGCTGGCCAATTATCAAAAAAGAACCCCATAATAGTTGTTTTCTAGCTCCTAGCTCCTTTTTGAAGTGTTTTAAGATTTAGACAAACCACCAACTTACCATCAATCTCCTAGGGAGGGCTAAAGGTAAGGGAAGATGTAAGTTGATCTCTGACAACTTACTTCCATATTTTCTGGATGGGAGGTGTCGTAAGAGATGGAGTGGAGAAGACATGTGCTGGGGAGGGATCAGAGGTGAGTGGTAGGGGTAGGGGTGGAAATTCAGTAAGGTGAGGAGTGGTCATATCGCTAAAAAGGAAAAGAGTATATTTACAGGGTGAGACGCTGATAAAAACAGTGGAGAGAAATGGTAAATAGTTGCAACACTAAAGAAATATTGTAGAAAGAAATAACCAAAGAGCCCCTGAATAATCTAGAGATGGGGGAAGAAGAAGGGGAAAAAGTGTGTGGTGGTTTGGATCAAGGAGTGTAATGGTTGAGAATGTACCTAGAGAGAAGTAGGAGCCTCTCTCTCTAACCCATTTGTGATGTGCATGTGAAGTGCAACTAATAGCTATAGTTTTAGTGTTGTGAAATTGGGGCAATGTTCTGATTAAACATAGAGTATGAAATTAATTTCTACTCTATTTGAGTCTAATCATGTTAGTTCTCCACTATTAGTAATTAATTTAATTAACAAAATTTGTAAACTATTTTACATATTGTTATTCTACCTTAGCCAAGGATTTTTCTGAATAAAAACTAATCAAGAACAATAGAACATTATCCCTAATTAATTTAAAGTGGTGAATCCTATATTGATCACTTGACTGCCTCTATATAATTTATGCTGCATCTAATGAATACTGACTTTGTTATCCTTGACTAAAATAGGTCATAAGTAATATCAAGACATAGCAATCTATATATAAGATAACTTTGAAGATCTCAAGTCAAAAAAATCACTTATACAATTATCATAATGAGAATTTTTATAGACATACAAGTAATGTTCCAAATATATTTTTCATATGGAGTCAGTTCAATGAACTTATTCGCTAATAATAAGCCATACATTTGTTTAAGTATCTCCATATTTTAGCTATGAGATCAACTACTTCCTTCATAAAAAAAATCTAATGTGTACTAGTCTTTTATATTTTATTAATGTCTAGTTTTAATATAACAATGACTCAGAACAATTTAAGAATAATACATCAATACATTATGAATTTCATAATTATAATAAGAACATGATTTCATTTGCAATGTATATTTATCCTACAAATTTATGATATATATCTAGGTATGTATAAGATAAATAATTCCTTTAAATAATTGTGATTGAACTATAACCAACCGATTAGTTGTAGGGCATAAACCAACAATCTCTCACGTACACTAAGCCAATTGTTTAAGTACCTTATACCATATCAACATATGACAATCATGTTACTGCTAGGATAGTGGGTTAGTGAGAAAATTTTATAAGATTTTCTATAGTGAGTACTTGTTTAGATCTTAGAAATTTCATCTCAATTATTATTAATTAAGAGAAATTGCCTAAATATATAATTGGATCTTTAATGAGACCTTAGCTCCTTTTGCATACCCAAATGCTTTAATATGGTATAATATATTATTGTCTTGAACAATACAAGGAACTATGCCAAGTTTAATAAAGAACTTATTATTCCAAATAATCACCTTTACTAAATGAAAATGCATTATGGCTTAATTAGTAACCATTACTACATTGGAACCTTTCCTATTTAAATCAATCATGATTTACTTTTAAAATTAATATCCATATAATCTTGAACTTAAATATCAACTTATACACATAATAACGGATATCTTTAATACTTTATAAATATCAGATATCTCAAATACTAAACATTTAGTACATCATCTATGTACTTGTACTTAGAATAAGAAAACAACTTCCAATATATCATTATATATCTAATTCCCAAAATTAAGTTGTCACCTTCTTATATCCAATATGAATTGTTCTTAAGCAATTATATTTCAACAATTAAAAATATGAATTGTTGTTCTCTGTGAGTAATATGACTCTGTATACTCTCAATGAAGAGGAAAATTATACTTCCTCAAACCTTTTTGCAGAGTTAAGAAATCTACAATCATCTCCAAAATAAACTATTTGAATTTATCATCAAAATGAATATTTCAGTGTCTCGTATCCTTTCAACTATACTTCAAATGTATCATTAAAGACATTAGTTCCAATTGGATGCATTATCATGAAATTTGAATCATTCAAATCTCATCTTATAATTTTACATTGAAACATATAAGTTATTCGGTGAGCTTGTAAGATTATATCCAACCTTTTGGATATCTCATAAATGTTTATTATCCAATTTAATTCTAAACTTAGTGGGATAATCCATGCTTCACGTCCTAAAATCATCAACTTTTTAAAGGTCTTACTATTTTATAACTAATATGAAATTTTGTTAATTGATTTAATTAAAACTACTAAAAGAAAGTTATATACTAGGTATAGCAAAGCCTTTAATTGATGTCCACATTTATGCTTTTATTAGGTTAAATTGAGTGGAACAATTCTATTGAGGTATTAACCTTTCATCTCTACTTTATGCAACCTCTTGCATCTAGTTATCATAATACTACATACATCTTACATATTTTTATCAAAATGTACAAGACATTAGTCAACTCAAAAACCTTAACATCAAATTCCTAATAGGGATTATAGCAAAATTACATAATGGACATACAATTTTCTATTTACCTTTGAGAACTCATCCTAAACATAACATTTCTCCAAGAAACTTGGTTTATTAACTTAGTATCAACTACACTAAACAAGATAAATTAAACTTAGAACATAATATAAATGTAAGGAAAGAAAGTATTGGTTATATGTTATGACTACCAAATAAGATCAAACATTTAATTTTTTTTAAAAAAAGATCAAACCTTTAATCGATTTTGTTACTCCCACTCTTTTATTCAAGACAATAACCCTCAATGCTTACCAAAAACATTACTCTAATCCTAAATTTGCTCAACAAATCAATTAAACATAAATTAGGTAGATAACAATTTTATTAATCACATCTCATATGACTCCTAGATTTGCTAAGTGAAAACACTTGTCAAAACATATCTTTTATGTTATTTCTAACCCTACCTCTAAATTCATGTGATCATGAGTTTTCTCATCTATATTAAACAAATTTAGTTAAGTAGGACCCACTATTATAGGACTAAACATATTTAAGTTAAAGTAGCCTTGACTTTACTCAACAAACCTAACAATAAACAAAACTATAGTTTATTCTTACAACTATAGAAGACAATAATTATGTTCTCAATGAGTACTTGATATTTTAACAACGTATTTAATTTTGTTCGTCTCATCAAACAAAAAGTTTCATATAAAATATCAAACATATAAAACTTACAATTCAATATATACATATCAAACATATAAATAAAGTAGGTAACTTGTGCAATCAAATTATATGCATAAGATATAATGCTTCGTTTGATTCTAATTATTGATATTCATAATCTAAGATAACATTCTCAACTCTTTGGAAAATTTAAATTAGATCAAATTCATTGATTCATCAATAAATTAAATTTTATTCCAAATAAAAACTTAATTTGATTTGAAACAATTTTCAAATCTAAATGGAAACTATTTTTAATTATCTTGTCTTTTAATTGAAAATAATTTTCAATAAATTACTCTTCCTACATATTATAATTTAAAAAAACTTATTTTCAAAATTCAACAGTAAGAAATTATACTCTAATTATAATTTTTTACTTAACTAAAAATCTATTTTTTAATATTAAAAATAAACTACTTTCAAAATTAAATAACATCTTTTATTTAATTAAGAAAGTAATTTTTGTTATCTATTTATAAATTGTTTTCTTAGTTTATTAATTTTTTTAATAAATTAGAAAATTATTTTTCAAATTTATTAAAAAGCTAAATTTTCTCAATTAATAAATGAAATCATTTTTCAAAATTTAATCAAGAAAATATTTTTCTAATAAATCAAGAAACTTATTATACATAAATAAAGAAACGTAGAATAATAATTCTCTAAAAAACAAAAAATAAAGTTATTTTATATCAATCAAATTGAAATAAATAAATTTCATTAAAAGCACCTTTATTAATTACTTAAAAAAATTCGATAAAATTTTTTAATTAATTAATTTCAACAAAATTGAAATAAATAATTTTATTTTGTAAAAAACATTTCCAAAATTTAATGAGGAACTAATATAATTATGAATCCTAATCAAATTAAAAATAATTACTTTAAGATCTCATCTTAAGTAATATAATCTCATTATATTAAATTACTAAACACAATCTAAAAAAGATGACCCTTTTAAACCTTTACTTCATTTTAGTTATCAATTAGATAACTAATTTAATTTAATAATTCAACTCCTTGAAAAATCAAACTAAATTTCAATATAATAAAATAACACTTTGAAAACAATTTTTGAAAAATTAGAAAACACTTTTTCAAACTTAATAGATATTTAAACTAATTTAATTAAAATTAAAATTAAGGTTTAAAACACAAAACTAAAAGAAAAAAAGTTTGGACTGTTTGGCACGAATTTTTCAATTAGACTTGTGGATTGCACATGCCTCAATCAACTATAAATGTTGATTGGCACGTGTTACACACGCATCATAGTGTCTCCCAATAGTCGTTTGTGGGGCGCATGTACCAGAGACCCTATTATTTGGGTTACTCTATTCTTCTGCACCGCCAGTTTCTTCTAAGTTGCTTCCGCCTCCTTCGGTGCTCTCCTTTCTTTGGGCAAGTTTTGCCAATGTGATATGGGCAACCGTCCCCTTAGCTAGTGATGACGATTATTACTACTGGCCAGCTCCTTCACCCGCAGCTATATTAGGGCCACTGATGGATCATTTATTTGAACAAACTAACTAACCAGAACCAATGCACCCATTCAAACTAGTCCAAGCTTTAGACAAACAAACTAATGCAAATCCAAAAGATCAAACCAATCCAATTTTTAGATCATGCATAGCTAGCAATTTTTTTCCAGAAACCATAGTAAAGAGGAAGCATGCAGTAAGACATTTGAGAAGCAAAATATAAAGAAAGAGCAGGTAACGTTTTTCTGATTCAATAAAACAATTTTTACAAGCAGGGAACACAAATGGGAGGCCTGAATATTTATTGTTTTAGAAAAGAGCCATATGAGATTTATCAATTAATTTCCACAAGATTTAAACTAATTGATAGTTTTAAACCTTAATTTGATCAAACCAGTAACAATTAAACACTACAAGAAAATAACGATTTTACAACGGAAAAACAATGACGGTAAACAAACCATCGTTGTTTACCGATGGAATATATAAAGATGTCGGTAAACGTGTTGTGAAAAGTTAAATTTAGTGACGGAATAATACCTTCAACAAGTAAGGCGGGAATTGGTGGAGGGAAATGACTTGTTGACATTACCGACGGAATATTAGGGATGGAACAATCTATCGGTAAAATATAAACTAGTACGTCACCACGACCTTGCGTTTGAAACTTATTAACTTAAACAAAACGTACTTTGTTTTGTTTAAAACAAAATAACGCTGTTTTGTTTAACTTAAAACACTCCCACACACTCCTTCTTTCTTCTCTCTTCCTCCTTGATAGCTACATTTGCTCCTCCGGTGCGAAGTCGTCTCCTGTTCGTGCTGCGTCTGGTGACATTGTGTTGCTTCCTGTCCTTTTCTTCAAGCAAGCGACCATTTTCATTGAGGTATACATGTTGACCGTGGGTGTTGTAGTTTAATTAATTAGTTTTTGTCTTTAATTTTTTTTTATGTTTTGGTATTTTGTGAATGAATAACAACGTTATATGTCGAAAAGTATGTGATAGAAGGGGAAAAATGTGAATTTGGTTAGTACAACAGGATGATTATTTGATGAACATAAGTGTTTGATAAAATGCCTAATATGTCCCTGGACACATGTTGAGGCATTTTAATTTATTTTATCACAATTAATTTTTATAACTATAACTAAGTCCTATATGGAAAGTTTTTTTTTAAATATAAAACAAAAGATAGTGATAACATGGTCCAACTTTGTTCGTAATTGTTTAGAAAAGAAATTGACATAGTGAGAAGAGAAGTGTTTGAAAAGAAGAAATAGGATGAAGATCGTCCACGTTTGAGTGCTCAAACATTTTTGGCAATATGTCCCTTTGTTATGAACTATATATTGATATATCTTATAAGAAATTAGCATAAGTAGTACCATGCCTCTTTATATTCCAAGCCATGCCTCTTTATATTCCAAACCACACTCTTTCTTTAGAACTTTAAGATAGATAATAGATGTAAACACTCTTGATTATGATGCAAAAGGCTTCACTCCTCTCTATGCTTCTTATGGAGTGACATATATCAAGCACTTTTTAGGACTAAAATTTAAAAGATAAACCACCCATACAAATGCTTCCGCCTAAAACTCCTTAGGCATCATTTTGGTTTTCAACCTATTTCTCGCTATATTTAGGATTGTTTGATTCTTTCTTTTAGTTATTATATTTTATTATGGAGATCATAGGATTATAAGAGGGTGATAAATTTTTTGCAATTTAGAAAAGCTCTTAAAATTATATTCTCCACCTATATCAATTTTTAAAGTTTTAATTTGAAAACCACTTTCTTTTTTAACCAAATCTTTAAACTTTTTAAACATATCAAAAGATTCGTACTCATCCTTTAAAATTTTCTCCCTTTTATTTTTACCTTAAACATTTGTATTGATGACTTAGGTTGGCTTAATGGATATTGAAATCAACTAGTTTAGACAGATTGAATTTTAAACATTTTGAAATTTTGGTCTCTCATCTTGGTCATGTTTGTTTTAAGCATTTGAATCATTTATGGTGATCTAGCTTATGTTCGTTATTAGGCTAGCATATCTTCATATAAAACGCTTCTAAATTGTGAACAATTTTCTTATTCGTTGTAGGAACTCATTTGTTGGCAGTATGTCTATTTCGAAGGAGATTGAAGAGAAGCTTTAGTAGGTATTCAAATGACATTCATTTCCTTATATTTTTTTACTCATGTCAACAATGATTTTCCACACATTTTAATCGAATTTGTATCAGTTTCTATATTTTTCATTCTAGGTTCATTATCATCTTCCTTCACGTACTTTAGAAAGATCGTTCTACATGTCGATTGAGGTTAGTGATTTTATTTTTTACAACATTTTTTTGAACTTGGTATAATATAGGTATTTGTTTGCGGTTTGAACTGGGAATTTGAATTTATTACATGACTGATTTAATTTGGCTTGCATGAACTGAAACTTGCTTGAAGTATGAACTTTGGTTATGTATGAATTTATATAGGACGAGTTTGACTTATATTAATGTTCCAATATCCTTAATTATGAGAATCGGTTATTTCATTTATGCTCTCTTAAATGATGAGGTTTTGTTTACTTTTTATGTGTGCATTTTTACATGGTTGTTTTTTAATCAAATTGTATATGTTAAACTAATTTACTAAAATAAGTATTCATATTTTTATGAATACTTATTTGATTACTCAATAGTACATAGTTAATATCTATTCAATATCAAACTTTTAACAATAATTGTCTTCTAACATATATGATTGCAAACATATATGATGGATATTCAGTTTAAATATATTTTAGATGTGAACCCATAAACCTTAACTCATATCCCATTATGGAGCTCTCGTAAGGCTTATCAATGAAAAATTCTAGGAGCTTAGAAGTTAGAACGAGAATTTCTTATGTTGAATTATAAGTCTTATCTTATTTTGTTATCTTTGTCTAACATGAAGGATACTAACTATGGATTCACTGTTTTAAATTAACAATTTTTGAGAAATGAGTTTCTGGGATAGATCTTGGATGTATAGATGATTAAACCCTGATGGTTTCATTAATCCTGAATTTGTTGTGGGAGTTGAAGCTTTTATTCATTATGCATGTTTTAAACCTGCATATATAGATGGGACAAAGATCAGGAGTCTATGTAAAAAGTGAAAAAACAAATATTTCCTTACTATTGATGAAGTTAATGTGCATTTGCTGAAAAAAGGATTTGTCCCCAATTATTTTGAGTGGACACAACATAGGGAACCGTTGATTTCTAGCACCTCAAGGAGTAATGAAGCACAATCGTCTGCCAACTTAAATGAGTATGAAGGGAAAATTGGATTTAGAAGAAATTATATGGATGGAATTGAAAATCGGTACATGCAAATAGTTTATGATGGGGCCGGTTATACCTTTGAGGCAAATAGGAAAAATGTTGAAGAAGAACCTAACCTACAAGTAAAACAGTTTTTTGACTTACTACAGTCAGCTGACCGAGAATTGAGACTAAATTGTGAGACAATGACCCAATTGTCTTCAATTGCTTGAATATTGAACATAAAGTCTGAAAGTCATATTTTGGACCGTATTTTTGATAAAATTATGAAATGACATATTGAATCATTGCCTCTTGATCATACAATGGTTGATAGTTTTTATAATATGAAAAAACTTATACGAGGTCTTGGTTTGTCTGTTGAAAAGATTGATTATTGCAAATTGGGATATATGTTGTATTGGGGACATGATGTGGGATTACAAGAATGAAAATTTTGTGGTTAATCTAGGTTTAAGCCTAGAAAGCGTTTAATGAAATAGAAATTAGTACCATGGAAGCGGATGTATTATTTCCCGCTAACTTGGAGACTTCAAAGACTTTATGCTTCTGAGGTTACTGCATGTTGGGACCCAATCTGAAAACCAGATCCCAACCGAAAACAAAACTGAAAACGAATACGAAACGAAAGCAAAATCGAAATCAATCGAAAGGAACACAAGGCGGAAGCAAAATCATAAGCGAAGAATGGTATTTACAACATGAAAGCAAATCTAATCTTAATGCGAAAGAATTGGAAGCAAATCAAAACGAAGCAAGCATCGGATCAAATCGAATCGAAACCAATTTCGACATCCGTGAACAAATATCGAAGAAAACGTTTGCGTTGGAAACCTTAAGACTATTAGTCTAAACTAATCCAGATCTGGTATAAAATTTTCCTTTTCTTTTCTCTCTTTTCTCATTCCTCAATCCAAATACATTCACATACAATCGCACTATCCAATGTCCAATACACGTTCATTCACATTTTTCCATATACAAATCATGCTTATATCTCAATTGAACATACAAAATTTATATGACATATCCATGTGCAATACCATAACTCAATAGTCTCATCAAAATCTCATAATGCAATTACAATTTATACACCATTTCATAAATCAAAGCTTTATACAAAACATAATGGCATTTTCAAGCCTTATACATTACCCATAACCCTAAACAAAAGTACACAATACACAACAATTTTAGACTTCTCAGCAACCACCTAACTTAACAATAATACAATACAAAAACATGCAAACAGAAATCTTCAATTTTCTTTACCCGATCTTCTTCTCATCACCTGTGGATGGGAATGAAGGGGGAGAGCTTATAGCTCGTGGATAACAGTTTATAACAAATAAATAAGCAAAAACACTTGAAATTCTTTTTCTTTTATGTTCTTAGAAAATATTTCTTTGAAATCCATAAAGCACATTTTCAAAAAGTTCTTTTCTTACTGTATTCAAAATCGCAATTTGCAAAACGTATGATTTTTAAGCTTTTATCCATAAACCCATAGGTTACAAAACATGAATGTATCAACTTGACAATTCACATATGCAGTGGCAAATCACATATGCAATGCACATAATTGGCTCGAGAGTTCCATAAACACAACAGAAAACTAAAGTTTTACCGTAAACACAACGAGTCCGATTTCTCAGGATCTCTTGGCCCCACGCAGGCAGCCGGGAGAAGGCTATCTATATGTCAACGTGCATGTAACTAACAAAACAGGTTCTCTCTTACCCAAACAAAAGCACATATCATGCTCAAATCAATTATCAAACGCTCTTTCCCAAATATACAGAATGCCATGAAATCTTTTAATGCATAACACAATGTCTTTTGCAATTCATCACAAGTTCAAGTATCGAATCAATAATGATTTTTCAAATCATTCAGACAATGATGCAACGTTTATGATGCAATTGAAAGCAAAAAATCTCTTTATTTAAGGAAAGCAGTAGTGGCTTATAAATCTATTATAAATAGGTACCTACCTCAAATCGATGCTAGAAGCTTGTCCTTAGCTTCAATTTGACTATTTCTTCTTTTATTCTCCCTACACCAATGTCATACAAATTCGACCTCATAAATGACATAATCCTTAATATTGAACTTAGAAAACACTAATTCCA
>JANJEY010000007.1:48676002-48688228 GCA_024703695.1 Erythroxylum cataractarum
TGCATTTATACTTTCGTTCCTGTATATTCCATTATATTTGTATAATGTGTATTTGAATATGTTTCTGTACATAATAACTTTCCAATTTGGAAATGTTATAAACAAGTTTGATTAATGAGTGTAATAACACTCTTGAATGAAATTGTTTATGAAAAAAAAGTGGGCCCAATTTGATAATTGATTTTGCATATAATGGTGCCAAAAAAATATTTGTAAGGAAAATTTACTGACTACCTGTGTTAACACGTCACCCTTGTGGGGCATGTACTTAGATATCACTCAGGATGTCAGGTACCTGTCTTGTGGGAGTGGGGTGCTACATTTAGTTGGTATCAGAGCCTATACTTACTATCTTATATGAGCATTTTCTGAAATAGGTGTCAAGGTACATGCATTCGTGTCATGTCATAACAGATAGCGACAACTGATCCCCCAGTCTGAGTCACATTTATATGAATCACATGCATGAGCATTCCTTAAGAATTTGAGTTACTAGAAGCACTGGGAAGAATGATGATCTATTAGAATGTGAGTCAATGAAGGTTTATGGGCAGTTAAAAATGAAAAATAGTATCTGGTTTTGTATGATAGATAAAAATCCACTGCATTTGTATATATGGTTGTATCATTGAATATGATATCCATATTGTACTGTGGTAATATATCCTCGAATATGATATAAATGTGAATACATTGTCATCAATATGAATGATGAGACCTAAAGTATATAAGTCGAGTTGAAAGAATTTTTTTTTTCTATAGCTTGGAAAGGTCAAACTTGGACTTGAAATGAATGTCAGTTAGAAGTGATAAGAGTTATGATTTAACATAAGAATATGTCTGTGAAATCGAGATCAAAATTTTAGGATGACTAGGTATCTATGAGTTTGAAATGATTGCGAACAAATGTATGTATAATGATATATGGTAATTGGAAAGGAGATGATGATATCGATATATGAAAAACTGGTTAAGGTTAAGCTGATTTTCCATTGTGAGTGCACATCTGATTATAGGATCACCATGACAAGTGAGAATATTGAACATATATGTATTATATGTGTGGAGGAAATATAAGCAATCTATGATTATTTGAATATTGGTCGGTCATAATTCCTATAGTTCAAAGTCTAAGATGAGTTAGAGTAAGACATGAAAATGCTTATAGTGATCACTTGGGAATGAATTGAGATTGTTAATGATGTTGTTATATATATGATGAATTCGAGGAAAAAGAAAGAGGACTCGATCATGGCATAATCCCCATGATCGAGGACTGGCACAAAAGGAGAAAAGTTGTCTAGAATTAAATGAGATTAAAGTATCCTTAACATAAGCTACTAATTGGTGAATTGTCATAAATACATCTCTAGATATGATCTAATGATTTTGGTGATATATGCCCGGGGTATTAGAGTAAATGAAATTGTTTAATGCCTTATTAAGCCTTATTACAAGGGATGTTCCGATCATGTAAGTTATGACATAAATTGATGATCTTCTTGAGGTACTAAGAATGACTGATAAGTAATCATGGAAAATAGTTGATTATAAGGATTTCATGAATAGTATCGATGATTGTAGCAAGCAATCTTCTCTCAAAGAAGAAATTTCCTTGAATTAGGTTGAGTTGATCAGATGACTCAAATTAAGAATGATCAAGGAAGGAATAAATCAGAAATGATATTGGAGTCCCAATCCTAACAGAGACTCAGGCATAAAGATGTAGGGAACATTATTGAGAGTGTATACATTTGGTTTGATGTAAAGTATCCAATTACGCTAGTGGATTCATGAATTGAGGGGATACAAATTGAATATGAGAAATGTGTTACTAACACAAAAAGTGAAGTATTCAAATAGATAGAAATGTGTGGAGGAACTAGTACAAATGAATAGGCATTTGAATAAGTCGAGGTGAAATAAGAGGAAATTGAATGAATGTAGAAAATTATTTGAGAAAAGAAGTCAATTGGGAAACTGAAAATGAAATGAGATAATATTACCTTAATTGAGGAATTAGTCACTTAAGGAATTGCAAGAATTAATTATAGGTGTTTTTGAAATAAAAATTCATTTGGATGAAAGAAGAATAACAAGTAAATTATAGGTGTTTAATCATATATGATGGTTAGACAAATAGAAGACTTAAACCTATTATTAAGTTTTTGGTTTATTCTGTTTAAGGGTACGATGTTTTTAAAGTCCATTAATGCATCTAGTCTTGTTAGATATGTTGGTACTTTGTTTAAGATACTAGATGAAATTGTGAATGAAATAGGGGCTACAATCATTATACAGTTCATCATTGATAGTGATTCTGCTTATAAAACAGCTGGAAAAAGGTTGCAAAGCAAGTATAATTCTTTGCATTAGACTCCTTGTGTTGTACATTACATTGATATGATATTGGAAATATGAGAGTTTGAAGATACTTTCCTATCATTAATAAAACTTTACAACAAGTAAAAAAAAGTGACAAAGTTCATCCATGATCGTGCATAGTTTCTGAATTTGATGAGAAAAAGTTTCATCAATGGTAGGACTTTGTATTATCCTACCATTACAAGATTTGTCATTTTTTAAAATTGTTTTAGTGTTTTGTTTTAATGAAGAAAGAGCTGAGTTTTACAAGTGATAAGTAAGTTATATTTCAGTATACTAGATCTAATGTTGGAATGAAGGTTTCTAGAATTATACTTAAAAATTATAAATTTTGTTCTTAATTTCAATTTTTCATCTAAGTTTGTGAGCATTTGGTAAGAGTACTTCATCTAGCGGATAATGATGAGAAAAGGTGAAAGAAGTAATCAAGGCCAATCTAAAGTATTTGTATTATTTGTATATACCTTATCTTGCAATCATCAATGAAAGATGAGAAAGGGAATTGTATTCTCTATTATTTTCTATTAGAGCATTTTTTAAATCCTAAGGTCTATTTTATAATAGGTTTTACAAAGAAAGCTAAAGTTAGTAGGAGAATGCAATTAACCATCACAATAATTGTTTACCATGAGATGATATAAGATCTTCTTAGCTCACAAATGAAGTCATACAAGGATATGTATGGTGATGACCATTGTAGTTTTTTAAAGAGACAAATTTGTCAGGTACATATTTCTTCACTTTTATTACTTGTTTGAATTTTTAATCATTGTTTTATTTTATTTATAAGGTTACTTTTATTGTCTTATAATTGCTTCGTAGGTTCAATTTAGAATTGGTGTTTTAGAATTTCAAAGGTTTGCAATTTGAATTATAAGTCAAAGTTTGAGTGCAACTGAGCGTGAAGTTATTTCAATTCGTCCATTCCAAGAAAAGAAATTGATTGGAATACAAAGATGTAATGATTGTTCTTTGTTATATACAATTTAAAACTTTAAGAAATATATGTTATTATCATTATTAAGTTAAACACAATTTCTTGTAATTTCTTAATAATTTTATTTTTTTTGTTTACTAGGATTCTTAATAAAACAAGTAAGTATATAGATCCAATGTCGTGATCACATCAATTTTTTTTTTATCATATTGGGCTTTTGAGGAACCAAGTTTCATAGATAAAAGTGCCTTAGAAGATAATATTAGATGAGAAAGTAATGACATGACATTTAGTGCAATAAATTTGAATGATAATGATGATGAGATTCCTGTCAATGATAAAATTTTTGTACTAAATGAAAACTGAGATTCAATGTGATTTGAATAGATATGTTATTAAATGAAATTCCAAGTTTTTCATTTTTCTCTCTTTTCTTTTAATTTTAGATGTATTTGATGTATATGTTAAATAGCATGTATGCAATACAAACATGAAACTTTTAACTATAAGTGTTTTTGTTTTATGTTTCACTTTCACTTTGTTATGTTTCTTGGTGTGAACTCTTGTTGTAATGTTTATGGAGTCATACACCCATATTATTTTAATATATGATATGTTGATGTAATTATTTTTACTCTATGATGTAAATTGTAACATTTTAAGTATTTTTGCATTATTCTTAGTTTTATACTGATGTGATAATTAAAAAATCTTTCTCTTATATAATTGTAGTTATTATTTATATATGAAATATGTGAAAAGTAATATTAAAAAAATATAGAGATAGTTATTATTTTAAATTCATATTTCCTTCAAAACTTTTTAAATTTATATTATTATAACTTTTAGAGACATGATTGATATAAAATTAAAAATTATATAGTACAATATATTGATGGACTATTTTGTAACTCTTAAAAAATTTAAGGAATATTTTGTAATATTTAAAAATTATTCGAAATGATACTTAGTATTGATTGGTATTGATACTATAATATACCAGAACTAAATCTGATATTGGTATTTGTATGATATTCATAATATTCGTTAAGACCCTCACAAAAATAACTTTTAGATAGCATACGAGACAACATGATACTTCTAATTGTAGAGATTACAAAGATAATGATGCCCAATCATATAACACTAAGTTTTTTTTTTTTTTTTCCAGTTTTGCAAGGCTCAATTCCGGGAGATACCAAGGTGTATATCTTCTCCTTCGTAATTTCACTTACTTAACTTCCAAAAAAAGGAATTTAAGTTTTCAAACAATTATTTGGATTATTTAATTTTAAATTATTAACTCCTCGATTGACCTACGCTAAATACATCATTTGTAAATTATTATATGTATCTAAAAATTTACCTAATATATAATTAAAAAGTAACAATGACATATTCTTTTTGTTATAAAAATAAAGGTAAACATTGCTCATGTTGCACGAAGTTTTTAGGAAATTAGTAGCCCACTAGAGTAGGCTATAACAGAAAATAGGCTTGGGCTAGAAAGTAGGTAAGTCCAAGGCCTAGACCATATTGAAGCCCGTAAGCAAGTCCAAGGCACAAACAATCTCTCTCTTTAAAAAAAGAAAAAGAAAAAAGGGTTTCCTTTGTAAGCTATCATCTCTTTTCTACAAAGGCTCGCGAGTGGAAACCTACGGAGTGACGAAAACGAAGACTGCTCTGTAACTCAGAGACGTTGGAGCTTAAGCATGGTGCACGTCTCCTTCTACCGCAACTGTAATTTCTCTTTTCTCTGTCTTAATGCTTATATGCACTTGGATTGGTGAACTCGATTATGTTTTTGTATGTGCCTTTATCTTTAGTTCATGTTGCTTGGATTGTAGTCTCCTGGAACTACGGGGGGTGATTTGTATGATTGAGTCGATCTCTTTGATCTGAAGACGGGTTTTCAGTTTTTGTGCGATTAGGTTTGGGTTTGATCTAAGAAGTTTTTTCTTTTTTCTTTTTGGGTGAAGATATGTACCACTTTGGTTCGCTAGGTAAATTTTCACCGTTTTCTACCTTAAAAAAGTTTTTAAAAGGTCATTTAACTGTACCTGCATTGAGGCTAAATGGGTATATTAATTTATCTTTTTTCTTCCAAGGTTGTTAGTGAAATTTAGTGCTTGAAATTTCTAATCATTTTCATGTGGATACTGGTTACCTTTTGATTTGAACTGCAAAGATATGAAAGTTACGTTGTTGAAAACCTACCGGTATTGTTGATTTGGACTATATTAATTGATTAAACAGCTTAATAAGATCAACCGAACTGTTTTCTTTTTGAAAATTTAGAGGCGGGGTGTGTTTATGATTAGGTTTGAATCTACCTTGTTTCACATATGATATACTGCATGAAGAGAAAAATATTCATTTGCATAAAACTTACTGTTATATTCCTGATTTTGGACTGCAACTATTGAACTTTAGATGGAAAAACATTTAAGAAGCCTCGACGTCCCTACGAGAAGGAGCGTTTGGATGCAGAGTTGAAACTTGTAGGAGAGTATGGTCTGCGATGCAAGAGAGAGCTCTGGAGAGTGCAATATGCCCTGAGCCGTATTCGTAATGCTGCTAGAACTCTTTTAACTCTTGATGAGAAGGATCCGCGTCGTATCTTTGAGGGTGAGGCCCTTCTCCGCAGAATGAATCGCTATGGGCTTTTGGATGAGACTCAGAACAAACTTGATTATGTCTTGGCCCTGACTGTGGAGAATTTCCTTGAAAGACGCTTGCAGACCCTTGTGTTCAAGTCTGGTATGGCTAAGTCTATTCACCATGCAAGAGTGCTTATCAGGCAGAGGCATATCAGGTGAACTTGATCTCTTTACTGCTAATGGTAGAAAGGAAATTATTTTATTGGCATTATATATGATGTTTTCTTCCGTACTTGTGGAGAATTTAGAAGACAGGAAGAGGTGATTTTTAATCTTGAATTTTTCTTTAAGGCTGGTGGAACTCTCTTCAGCTTTAAGATATAAAAATTTGTGACTAAATGCAGCAGCATAACCTCCAGAAATTATGTCTGGCTTGTTGTGGTGAGTGTTTATTTAGATTTTCACGGTGTCATGACTAGTGTTATGGACCTAACATATGATTGAGATCAGATGAGCTTGGAATATGAGGAATAAAGACGGTTTTTTGATGGTTGTATTCTCTTGTTTGAGTATGCAGTGATATTATCTTATAGGTAAAAGACTTTATAGTCTTACCTTTAAGTTGGTAAAAGGTTGTAGCATTTTTCCTTCTATTATTCTAGGATGATAATCATATAGATATTATCTGTAAACTCTAGAAACACTATTTATATAAGAAAATTAATACTAGGTTTCAATTTTTTTCAGAGTTGATCATCTGCTTTTAAGCTCTTCTTCAAGTGAAGCGTAAATTATCACTATGAGAGATGGGATGTTATCACCATAGGCTTATGTGCGATTGTAGAACCTAAATACCCATAGAATAATTCCTCTAGGATGGAGTTTTTTGTTCAAGTTTGTTGCTTGGTGCTACTCGAGGCCTATACAAGATTTGAATGATTTTATCTACTCTATTTTTGATGAAATCTTACTGATAACAAATGATTATTGGGTTTTTAATTTTTAGATTTCTTGAACATGATTGTTGGCTTGTTTCCACCAGGTTACATGCTCTTACTGTCTTAGTCCTCTTTGATGGACAGCACTGCTAATGTAATTGATACTTGTTCCTGGTTGGCAGGGTTGGGAGGCAAGTGGTGAACATCCCATCGTTCATGGTGAGGGTTGATTCACAAAAGCACATTGATTTCTCATTGACAAGTCCATTCGGTGGTGGGCGCCCAGGCAGAGTGAAGAGGAAAAACCAGAGGGCAGCTGCTAAGAAGGCAGCAGGTGGAGACGGAGATGAAGAGGATGAGGAATGAGCAATCATTTTAGATTCTTTTGAATGTACTAGCTGATTTGGTTTATAAACACGGGTTATAATTGTGTTTGATGATGATGCATAATGAACTTGCGTATTTTTTACCGTTGTCATGGGTTAGATTTTCATTCAAATGACTAAAAGATTGTTTTTTTTTTTTCCTCTTAAATTATAATTTTGGGTACATCATTTGTTGTCAGATTATAACAAGCACTGCAGATGTAATCTTATGCCACCTAACAATGAAAAAAAGGAATGGGATTAAAGATGGAACCCTACCGACAGTTGTTGGTCTCAAGTTAGCATGATCCTTAGGGTACCGATATATCGTCTTAGAGGTAGATTTGCGTATTGTGCATAACATGCTCTCTTCTTTTCAGGCGCGGGTTTTCTCCTCCCACCTTTTAGTGTTAAGCATCCATGTCCTTCTTTTTCATAATTGGGTTGTAATTATTTAGCACGGGTATCAGGAGGGTAATCGTTGTGCGGACTGGCTTGCCCATTTAGCCTCCCAGTATTTCTTTGGAATCACTCATCTTGAGCATCCTCTCAGCGGATGCATACCTTTTTTTTTTTAGAGGATACGTTGGGGATGTGTTACTTTAGATTTATAATTTTGTTTTTTTAAATAAAAAAAGAAAATGGAACCCAACCCTACTACTCTTGACTAGTACACGGCATGAAAATCCTCGCTGAAAGTCAAAACCATCTCTGTTAATCTAATTTCCGAGCCATAGATTATGGACGCACATGAATACGTCTTCGTAGACGCCATCTAATAATATTTTCATTTCCTCGAATCATCTCGTCACGAAGGTAGTTCCTTTACCAAGCCTAGAACAAGAAGACCCAATCGTTTCCATGGAGCCCATCAACATCTTAAGAGGCTATGGCAAAGTTAATTCCAACTTTGAAGATGCCACCTTTATCCGGCCACCACAAAGAAAACCTCTGATCACTACCCTCGCTATCTTTGCTATCCTTCTCCTGACCCTTGTCATCTCTCTGATGCTTGCAGCTCTCATCTACGAGAGCGTCACCGAATCACCAGAGTCTCCTTTTCTCTCTTCCTCCGATTCAATCAGAGTAGTCTGCAACGTGACTCGGTACCCCAACTCGTGCTTCACCAGCATATCCTCTCTTAACACCCCAACAAAACCCGACCCAGAAGCTATCTTCAACCTCTCTCTTCAGCTCTCCCTCAGAGAGCTCTCAAAACTTTCCTCCCTCCTCCAAACATGCAATTGCACTGGAATCGATGACTGCGTGACTCAGTTCGACGACGCGTTGGGTAGACTCAATGACTCGGTGTTGGCCATGAAGGTTGCCCCTGGAGAGAAGGTGTTGACTGATGAAAAAGTCAACAACATCAAAACTTGGATTAGTGCTGCTATGACTGATCAAGAGACATGCTTGGATGGCTTGTCAGAGATGGGATCGACGGTGATTGATGAATTCAAAGCTGAGATGGAAAGGGCAACGGAGTTTATGAGCAATAGTTTGGCAATTATTGCGAATATGCAGATCCTTCTTGAAAAGTTTGGTCTCAAGATGTACTGAAAGTTTTCGTTCTCACGAGGCTTTTGGTGAGTGTCAAAGTATGTGATCTTGATTTATATTTCATATAAATCTGTACACCAAGTTCAAATTTTATTATTCCGTTTGTTGATGTTGTACAAATGTTGTTTCTGGGATTTTATGGTGGTAACTGGAGACTTTAATTAGCTGCTGAAGATGTTGATTTAATACCAAATTACTCCGACTTTCAAGTCTTGCCATGCGAGGAGAAGGAAGATAACCAGTTTTAGGAATTTCTTAAGGATTCGTGAAAGTACGACCATGAAGTCTTCTTACGAGGTTTATTAAGCTACAAATTTCCAATGTCTTTACCATCTGATTTAAGCTTATATTTTCGATTGTCTCTTGTTTCCCTGCCTTCAGGATGCACATTTTGTTTCCTTGCCTAACTCCTGCTTTACTAAAGTTGAATTCTTCTTCCTAGCAATATTTTAGTACTGCTTGGTATGCTTAATCAAGGTTTTTCTAAATTCTTCTAACTCGGATATTCTAAAAGGCTAAGCACTGGACTTAAATTCATAACTTGTGTGCTTAAGCAAGGTTCTTTTCAGTTCTTATAATTGATATCGCATTACTCTAGACATTTGAAAGGGAGCACTGAGATGTTCAAAATTGTATTATGTTGTTTTGCAATCGTGTGTGCTGTTCATTCTGAAATAGATTTTCTTCCAGATAAGCTTACACCCCATCCCAAGAATCCATCTTGTGTTGGCTGCTTATTTCCTCTGAAATTTATTGGGGCCTGACCACTTTACTTCTCCAAATCTTAACATGTTTAGGATGACAAGTATCAGTAGTTGCCCACAGTCATTGGGGTATTCCCGTTAAATTATCAATACGTGGAAAAGAAGCTTTATTTGCTAAAATTCAGGTTCTTTTTTCTCAACTATCATATGGTTACTCGATTATTTTTAGTCTGTTGAACTGTGATTACTGTACAGCTATAATAGCATTAGATCTTTTCTATTTTAGTACAATTAATTATTCGGTTCAGTTATTATATAGATAATTTTAGGACTATTATTAACAATGTTGTTCGTCTGTATGATTATTTTTAGTTCATGGAAAAATGATTGTAATGAACTGGAGAATTTGTTGACACAAGATTCTCTAATACGCATGCGATGAACTGATAATAGAGAGATTTTACCATGTATGCCAATGATGTATCAGCTTCTGTTTTATTAGTGCATGGAAGGTCTGAATTATTCTTCCCATGACCCTCATGGACTTCAGATTTGGATAAAATTCCTGCTGATTTTTTTTTAATGTACTTGAGTAAGATCGTTCAGTCTCTTAATGTTTATAGTCCATTTGATCAGGAGGATTTTGTTGCAGCTTTGAAGTGTTGATTCTTCCAGTTCATTATTTGTTTGTCAGCACAATGTTGTTTTGCAAGCTTTAATAAGGGAACAACCTTTAATTAAAGGTTCAGAATCTGATATTGGTTGTCTGAGTTGCACGCCTTTTTCTTCTCCTTCTGTTTCTAGTTCTTAACAGCTTATATATAGTTTGTGTTTAGGTATTGCTTTGTAAAATTTACAATTGATGTAAGATTTTTAGCTGGGGTTTGGTAGAGTAGATTACATGACGTGTTCATTGCTATCCTATTCATGTTTTATTCTTTGGGATTAAAACCTGAAATTGATCTGGATCACATGGAACTCTTGAAAAATGACTCGAGTTGGAACAACCAACACATATGAAAGTTGAGATATTAAATGTAGTTTCGTAGCGATAATATGATTTTTGTTGGGAGTGAGTTTATTAGGAGATAAATCTTGTTTTGCGGAATGTGGTTTGGACTTTTGGTTCAGAAGAAAAGGACACATATATGGTTAGTTTATACTATTGCAACCAAGTTGGTTGAAATTTTATGTATGACATTATTATTTTGATTAATAAAGATGTTCTTTATTTTTATATATTATGTTAATTGCAATTGATATTTTAATAACTAAAGAAAAAATCTGTAGAATAATTATTGTGTAACTGAAATTATCAATGTTTTAAAAACCAAATCGGATCGTCTTATCTGATCGAAAAAAGTTTGAACCGATCTGTGGTCTAGTTTGATTTCACCTAAGAACTTTATGTATAAAAACTAGCCGGTTCAACCTTTTTTTGGTCAGACCGAACAGTCTGGTCTAGTTTTTAAAATTTTGAATTTCATTAGCAATTACTTTGTCTCGCTGGTTTTGTGGTTCCATTTGTGGGTTGGACCATACAAAGCCACAAGTTCTCTATATTAGTTTTAAACTCTCGGTTTTTCGTATTTACCTTTTTTTTGTTTTTGACCTAAAACTAAATTTAGATCTTTGTAAAATAATTCTTAATTATTATATCTTTTATTGCTATTATATAAAAATTATTAATTCTATATTATTAAATTTTATATTGTAAATGAATATTAATATTAAGAATTGATTTTTAAAAAATTTAAATATTAGAGAAGTATTTCAATTTTTATGAGAAATTTATAATTGAATTTATTTTTTTATATATTTTACTTAGATTAATTTAGATATGAAAGACAAAGAAAAACATATTCTAAATTATCATTTTAATGCTGGTTATAATATGTGTTTATCAATTGGTAAATTAAAATAAAAAAAGAGGCTTTTGTTTACAGTATAAGTGATTGTAATTATAGTCAAATTGTAATTATAGTCAAATGGTATTGGATTAATTTGTAAGAATTATGAAGCTAATTTTGTAATGAATAATTTAAACTATTAAAGCATATGAAAGAAGTATACATACCTGTTTAATTATACATGTATTAATGCCAAAGTCTAGATCTCGGTCCATATTTCTTCAATAGCCAAAAGGAGTAAATTTAACTATTATTTCATAAAATTACAAGTTAATTTCTATTATGTTGAGGTATTTAAATAAATTCTAACATTTGCAACTATTGAAATTTGATTGCAAAAATTTAAATAGTGTAAAGTCCTGTCAAGACGATTTATGAAGAAAATATATTTGTTACAACGAATGAATTAAGAACATTTACTGATGGTTATTTCATATCTTATTTTGATTATATTTAATTAAAATTATACTATATTATAAGTTTATAATTGTGAATAATTTCATAGATTACTAATTTATAATTTTTTTTAATGTAGTAGAAGAATTTGACGCAAATATTTTAGATGAAAGTTTAGTTTTCGAATCTTTAAACAACGTTGGAGAATTTGGAGTTTTTGATAACGATGAGACACAATCTTCTTCAAAAATACAATTTTAATTTTTATTATTTTAATATTTATATTAGACTCATATTTATTTATTATTTATTCGTTATATAATAATAGACATTAGTATATTTTTATTTTAATAAAATATTTTATTTTTACTTATTTTTATAAGTTTTACTTCTTATTTATTATATATAACAAAAATGCATATATGATAGAC
>JANJEY010000007.1:48812988-48823647 GCA_024703695.1 Erythroxylum cataractarum
TCGACTAACAATCACTCCTAAAACATTACCAATTCAACTATTTAAACCCAATTCTTCCATAATTCTTAAACAAATCACAATCAAACTTAATTACCCCAGAATTCATAAACACATCATATTCACAATAAAATGCCATGAATGCATGTACATAAGAATGCATATGTAAAATAACCCCTTCCTCTATAATTAGAGGCCACAAGAATGCTCAATCAACAACATGCAATATAAAACCCTAACCCGTCCCAATTTACCAAAATAACCCTCCCATCGATGATGGGATGTTACAGTTCATCAGGCTTTGAAAAGTTGACAGGGCATTGGTGAGCCTGAATGACATGACATAGAACTCATAGTGCCCATCATATGTCCAAAATGCCTTTTTAGGATATCGGCATCAAACACCCTAATCTGATGGTACCCGAATCATAGATCATGTTTAGTGAAGAAATGTGCACCATAAAGCTCGTCCATCAGCTCGTCTATTACAAGAATTGGGAACTATCTTTAATTACTACTTTGTTGAGAGACCGATAGTCAACACAAAACCTCCAGAGAAAGGGCTATTGCTAAGCCTGATCAAACCAGTTTCTAACAATTCCTTAACCTGCCTTTCAATTTATGATTTTTGGTAACGGGGATAGCGATAGGGTCGCACATTCACCGGTTTGGAATTTTGGATGAGAAGGATACGATGATCTTGAGTGCAAACAGGAAGGAGACTATTGGTCGTTTTAAAGACACTAGAGAATCGAGATAAAAGGGTGTTCAAATCTGGTGGAGTTATTGAGGATTCGGTGGAAACTATTTCAGTAGTTACCTGTTGGATGAGGAAACCTTCTCCACGTAAAAGATGGGAATTAATGGTTCCTGATTCTTTTTTGGTTAGGGCCTCCATCTCTTATTGTTTTAACCTATGGAAAACATATTGAGCCCCTTTATAATTAAAGGCCATCTTTAGCTTTGCATAATTGGTCTCAATTGGGCCTAAAATTTAAAGCCACTGAACACTCATTACGATTGGATAAGTAGCCTTGGGCAGCACTAAGTAATCAGCTTCAATTAAACATCCCTATACATAAAGTTTCACGCCTTTACATACCCCTGAGCATTCAATTCTCTCTTAGTTAGCCATGATGATGTGAAACCTCTTCCCATAATCAATTGGCAACCTAAACTTTGTTTTCATCCTTCCATCAATAAAATTATGTGAACTTCCCCCATCTATTAGAACCAAAACATCTTTGTTTCCAATGTTTTCCACCACTAGAAGAGTTTGGGGATTTTGTCTACCAAAGATTGCATGGAGTAAGATTTTAGGAGTCACCTTTTCCCTGTCCCTCGTTCTATCGTCTTATTCAATACCCATAGGAACTTCCATTGCATCTTCAATCATAAAAAAATGTGGTTGTATGTAACGATGGCCGAGAACAAACTTTTCATCACAGTAGAAACATAGGCCTTTTTCTCTCCGTTCCTTAGCCTCCTGCGATTTCAGCTTCTGAAAGTTCAGTGTCCCTGCTTTCAACATAGGTGTAGCTCCTAAAATGCCAGGGTTCACAAAATTTGATGGTGGTCGAACTCCGGGAATGAAGTTGGCCGACCTAGGTGTAGTTCGTTTCTATAATTGGTTTCGCTCCTCTATTAACTTGGAAACACTAATGGCTTCTACTAACGAAGTGGGATGCTTGATCGTGACATCCATTCTAATCTCATCCTTTAATCTGGCAATAAAACAACCTCTTTTAAATAACTCCGACAAGCCATCCACCTTATCAGAGAGTTGTTCGAAACTCTCTTGGTATGCTTGCACCGTACTAGTCAGTCAAAGGCATGTAAGTGCTTTGGTAGGGTCCTCAAATTCTGTTGGAACAAATTACTGTAAAATCGTTTCATTAAATTTAGGCCAAATCATAGGTTGTCGATCCTTTGAGTACCATCTATGCCATTGTAGTGTCCTTGCAAATGAAAAGATGCCACGGAAACTCGTTGTCCGATTGGCACTCCGTGGTATTCATAGTATTATTCTTCCTTATAGAGCCACCCCTACAGATTTGTGTCGTCGAAGCGTGGAAAGGACAATTTCAGAGGTTTCTTCCAAGCTTCATTGCCTCCAGCTAAGCTGTCACTGCTAAAAAATGGATTTTCATCACGAGCAGTTCGCGAAGGGCTTACTGGAGATTTAAAGTTTTGAAATTCATTTAACAAGGCTTGCATTATAGTGGTCAGGTTATCAATGGAAGTATCATGCGTGAAACCATATAAAAAATCTCAATATGAAACTCAGCGTTAGAATTTTGGTAGATTTCCATTCTGAGCAACTTAGCTCTGATACTAATTGATATATCCAAGCTGCTGCTTTAGATAGTACAGAGAATTTTCAGAGGGTTAGAGGAGTTAGGAAATTCAGAGGAAAAAGGGGTTTTGTTTTTATTGATTATTCCTTCCTCCTTTCGTTATACAAAACATCCTTAAATAGTTTCCATAACTATGGAAACTTGTCGATTAAGTCACATGAAAATAGAAACAAATAAAAACTTCCTAAACTATTTTGAGCTGGTCCTACAACTGAATAACAGCCTCCTAAGACTTGGAATGAAATAGCAAACCAAATAACAAATAGCAACGAATCATGTCCTAGAAACTAGGTTTATTGACCTACTCAAACTTTTCTTCTTTGACTGGTTCTTCCAATAGTTTCCCAGGCACAATAAAAAACGCCATCTCCAACATATCCCTAGCCCCACAACTTGCAATACAAAAGCGGGCAAGCACCACACACCCTATGCTCATATGTACCAACGTGAGAACTAGCATCATTCACGTCTACGTCCATATCAGTTTTTAGGGTTGGTTTTCCCATAAGACCTGTATCAATTAGTATCAGAGCTAACATCACTCCTTCAAGTCTTCATGCCATGCCCATGGGTGGTGATGCCAGCATTGTAATGTTCGTCCGGGACTAGAAAAGGTCTAGCACAAAGTCAAACTGTTGGTCTTAGGCCGCAAAGCGTGGTGGGATGTTACGGTCTAATTATCCCACATTGGTAACAAAAGAAACTAATGTGGGGTTTATAGGCTTATAAGCTCTCCCATCCTTCAAGCTAGCTTTTGAGGTTAGTTCTTCCATGAGACCTGTATCAAATTGCTAAAATCTTTATGGATCATATTTTCAAGCTACATGGTATGTCACAAACGATTATTAGGGAAAAAGATGCCATTTTCGTGAGTGTTTTATGAAAAGAATTGTTTTGTCTTCAAGGTGTTAAGCTCCAATTTTCCATTGCTTACCATCCTCAATCGAATGGACAAACAGAGGCTTTCAATTGCAAACTCGAAACATACCTTCATTGTATATCTCCTGATTGTCCAGCGAATTAAAGTAGATGGTTATTCTTGGCAAAATCACGATACAAGACTAAATTTCATTTGGCTATTAACATTACTCCATTTCAAGTTGTCCATGGTTTTTCACCTCCATTGTATACTCCATATTTCGCGAGCGACTCTTCTATTTTAACAATGGATCAAGTTTTGTTCGATTAAGAAATTATGATCAATATTTGGCATGTTCATTTACAACGAACACAAAATCGGTTGAAGAAAATTGTTGATCACCATCGAATAGAGAGAACATTGGTGGTGGGCGATTACGTTTATCTAAAGCTACAACCTTACCGTCAACAAAGTCTTAAGAGACGTCAATCGCAAAAGCTGGCGAATTTATTGTATAGCCCCTTCAAGATCATTCAGAATATAAGACCTGTGGCATATAATACTAATTGATTTGCCAGAAGATAGTAGGATTCATCTTGCTTTTCAAGTTTCGCAGCTAGAGTCTCTGATTTGGCAATATCTTCGCTAGTATTACCATCATCTTTGTATTCAGCACTGATACAGAGTGCAGCAATTGCTAATGTCGAGAAGGAGAGGAATATTATGGCGAAGTATTCAGGCTGCTTAATTAGAAGTATCATAGTTGATATAACCATATATTTTCTAATTTTGAAAAGCTTTATAATTCACAATGTGGTCCTACTTTGCCAGTTTAGCTCTGGAAATTGATACAAAGCTTGTAAAATGGAGATTACCTGCTAACTCATCTTTAAATAATGAATAAAAAGGGAAAATGGACTCAGAAACACAATATTACTTCAGAGCCTGAAGTTTTTAAATTGAATAAGGATCAAAGAATGCATAAGATAGACCAACTTATATTCACCTCCACGCACAGTCAAAAGTCAAGACATTTGAATAAACTACTGGATGTTTTATATTCAGGAAAGAGAAAGTAATAAGTGAAGACCTGAGCCATTCACATACGTCGAGGAATAAAGATTACCATGGCATCACTGAAACGTTTTGTTTACTTCCACGTGCCAAGTTCAGAGTAGATATTACTATAAAGAAGATATCAAATTGGAAAACCTTTTAACTTGGGAATACTCTACTGTTTAGTATCTTTTCTACCTCTGCTACAGTCAAATGCCTAATGCCATTCTCCTTCATCCATTTGCCTCCCCCAGCCAAACCAGCTTTGATTTTTTTCTCCCCCATCTTTAGTAAATTCAATCCTTCACTCACTCTGGGAAAGAAACTCTCTGGCCTCAAGCACCAAGCCCTAAATATACCGAACAGAACCTCTAAATCACTACTAAACCTTTCAACACCAGAATCATTAAACTTGACATTGCTCATAAGAATACCAGTAAAAAGTAAACGATCAACACCAGCAGCCAAGCTTCTCCACACATTAACAAAGTCTATCCTATTCAAACTTTCTTGTATCACTGAAATTTTTCCTTGAAAATAATCTAGAGCCTCGACTAAATTTTTGGACACTGTCCAACCTTCTTCACACTTTTCCTGCCACTGCCTCCTGTTTTTCACATAATCTCGGCACCTGGCATCAAAACCCCTCAAAACAACAATGGATATCTTCTCTACCCATTCTTTCCTGAAATCCTCCAACTGTCTTATCTCTTCATCCAGAATGCCACCACATCCATCAAATGATCCTTCCCTGCCATTTCTGCCATAATTGATAGAGTTTTCCAGTTGATTTTGGTTATCAGAACTCATCTCAAGGAAAAAAACATCATCAGACCACTCCTTTAAAACAGACTCAAAGTAGTGAACAGCATTCACAGAGTGTGCAACTTTGGTCACAGCATCGTCATCAGTTAAGGCCGTCAGTCCCTCCGCCTCTTGGCACCTGTGAAGCATACAATTAAGAAATCGCTGTATAATAGGCCCACCAACCAATTTGAAAAATCTGGATCTCAAAAGATTGGTAGGCAGTGATCGGCATCGATCAATCACTATGGATAGACGTTGAATGAAGGCAACAGAAATAGCTGGAGATTTGTAATTTTCAGAAGCAGACGGCAAAGCTCCTCCCTGAATTCTGATTTTCCAAATTCTCTCATCATCTAGCTCAGGTCCTAGCTTCTCAAGTGTGTCATTAAGCTCTATCCCAGCCCATAAATCAAACCAATCAGGCCTATCACAGAAAACAGATAGGGAGGAAACTTTCTGCAGGTTGTCATCTCCCTGAAAGGAATTCAAGATTCCAGAATGTGTTACCAGAGACTGAATGCGTTTATCAAAAGCAATCATCAGGTCAACAAGATGGAGCCATGATATTCTAGCCTGAGACTGGACACCAGTAACACTTTCTTCATCCAGCTGACCTACATAAATAGGGAATATCTCTTTGGCCAAATACGTCACTAAAGAGGTTACCATTGCCGATACCCATTCTTCTCGGCAACTGTAACCCAACAGCCTTGCTTCATCAACCAGTGGTTGCAATAAATCGTCCATACTGTCAACATAATCCCTTGTTATCTTATACACAAGAGCGAAAATGAATTCTGGCTTATCAACCCATTTTGAAAAATGTCGTTGGCAAGCAATTGATATAGGATTTACAAGTTCTTCAATTGCCCAGAGTGGCTGTATAAGAGCACCTTCCAAGTTATAGCTTGCAAGTTGCCGAGATTTTCTTCGTCTCTGCAACTCTTGCAAGCGGCACAAGGCAAGAAAGTTTTCACAATACCTTCGTTTGAGGTCCCCATGCATTGTAAAAAGAGGATTGAGGGCTTCAGTTGATTTCCTCGCATCAGGTTTTAAAGAACTCAAGGTGGAAAGAGGCGGTGGCCACCCAAGTGAAGCAAGAAGGGCACGATAATCTGCAATTGCCTGGGGTCTCAACATGGCAAGAGACCGATCAACTCTATGATCAACTGCCAAAACAAGGCGCATCCACTGAGGATGTGTTTTTGTTACTACTGTTAAAACATCTTCAACCTGTCCAATGGTCTTGATAGCAAGTAGCCGTGCTTCCTGAAAGTTAGATAAAGCGCATATGTTCTGAAAGAAAAAACAGAATGAAGAAATTTGAAACAGCATTGACTTTTGTAAATAAAACTCACCTCTGAACTACCGAATGAAGAATGCTTGCTTAGATTCCGGTGCATACTAGAAGATACAGCATCTTCAATATCACCAACCAAAGTGTCAAGCTTTAACGCAGTCTCTAGAAAATACAAGCAAAATATTCGTTCACAGAATCAGAAGATTCTCAGGGAATAAAAAGTTTACTTGTTCCCCATAAACTAACAAAAGCAATGAGAAAGTGAACGCTTCGCTCAAAAACTCTAGATTGAATTCATTATGCATACAATGCAGAAAATCCAAACAGTTTCACAATTACAACTCATTGTTATAACCACCTAAAACTAAAATCCACAAAACTGTACAGTCAATACAATTCAATTCACAAAGCTTTACAGTCAATGCAATTTAATTCAAGTGCAGATCTTGATTTGGCAATGAAAATAAAAACTCACCGGCATAAGCTCGAACAGTTTCAACTCTCGCCACCTCCTTGGCGAGCGCCGGCAGCTCCTTTGACCCATCTCCGCTGTCCAGTCCTCCATCTACACACAATCGACACAAATTTTAGAAATTTCAACACAGAGACTGAAATTGGCATAAAGAGTTGGCACCTGATGGAGAAGTAGTGCGAGTGAAGGAGTCGAGTGCCGTCAACTTGGACTGAGCATCACTCACAAGTCGATGAATCCCATGGGAGAACGAAGCATAAGCAACAAGCCTCGATCCGAGGTTCGATTTGAGGTGGTCTAGGGATTGGTCCAAGTCCAGACACTGAGAGTGCAGCTCCGAGACAAGGCTCTGCGCTCGATCGAGATCTCCTTGACAGTTGAGATTTTCGTTGAGGAATGAGATGGCCGAGGAGGAGAGCGTCGAGAGGCGAGGAAGAGTCCCAGTGGAGTCCATCACCTAAGCCATTGATGGGTCTGTCTCGTAAATTTGATCGGATAATTGAGGGTACTTCGGAGATTTAATTATTTTTTGGGTGAACGAAGGGATCGGATTCGGAGCTCTAACTGCGAGGTACATGCTGCGCAAATAAGCAATAATACCCTCTTAATTAATTTTAATGTATAAATAAATATAGAAAATTTTAAAAATTTATAATTAAATTGAAAATATTTAAATTTTGTAATGCATATTTTATTTAAAAGGTTTAAATTTTTATATTAAAAATATATAAGTTAGAATATCATAAATGAATAAATAAGATTAGTAAGCGAAAATTTAGGATTAAACATTTAAAATTAAGAAAATGTATAATATCATGTGTATGTTATAAATATATAAAATATATAAACTGAGAGCAAAATAAGTTTAAAATAAATAAATACTGTGTAATTTAAAATTTTATGATAAGATTTTTAATGTTTAAATTTTAAATTTATAATAATAAAAGAATTATGACAAAATTATTCAAAATATATATATTTAAATATAAAAAATAACAAGTAAACTTAGTTAATAAAAATTTGGTATAAAAAATCAGGAGATAAAATATGATCATTCACCCTATACAAAACTTAAGAATAAATATGTTTACATTAATTAAATATTATAGTTAATTAAGGTTTAAAAATTCAATTACTTAATTTAATATGTTGTGAAAAATTTAAATATTTAATTAATTAACATAATTTAAAAAAGTCCTAACGTCTTATGTTATCTAATGTATAAATGAATATTGTACAATTTTAAAATTTGTGATCAAATTATCAATATTTAAATTTTTAAATGTATATTAAGAAAAGAATTATGATAGAAATATTAAAAATATATAATTTATAATACTAAAAATGAATAATTAAAATTAGGTTGTAAAATTTTAAATGTATATTAAGAAAGGAATCATGATAGAAATATTAAAAATATATAAGTTGTAATATTAAAAATGAAAAATTAAAATGAGATTGCAAAATTTTGGAATGAAAAAATTTTAAAAAGTAGGAAATGTAAAGTGTGATTTATTCTTTATAAATGGATAAAATATGGAAAGTAAATACAAATATAAAAATGTAATTAAAAATAAAAAATTATTATTATTAATTGAATAATTTTGTTATGATTAAATAGGACAAATAAAAAATAAAATAATTTAGGCTTTAATTTAGGCTTTTACAAAATCTCAAATACACCACTTGAGTCACGCACACTCGTGACTACAGATTTTCAAGGGTGTGAATTTTGATTAATTTAAATAAATATTTATTAATTTATTTTTATTTTAATTTAAGTTACGTATTTTCAATGCTACATTCGTGACTAAAATTTTTTAAATAACTACTCAATAATTTTTCTTATTTTAACTTAAATTAAGTATTTTCAAATACAAACTCTCAAATAAAATTAATGCAATTATGGGTGTGCGTGACTAAGAAATTTAAAAGAAATCTTAAATAGTTAATTTAAATTAAGAAATTTTAAATAAATCTTAAATAATTTTTTGTTAATTTAATTTTAATTACTCTATATTTTTCAGTGTGGAAAATAGTAACTTAATTATAATTTAAAAAAGGAAAAAAATTATTGGTTAGTAAAAAAGTTTAAATTAATCTTACAAAAATCACGAGTGTGACTTAACGTGACTGAGTTAATTAAAATTAAAACAAGAAAAAAAAGTTTTTAAAAAATTTTATTGGGTGTGGGTGATTGGTGACCGAGTTAAGAGTTTTTAACCTAACTTTTAAATCACAATGCAGCCTTCAGACATTCAATCATCTTCTTCTTCTCTCCGATTAAAATCATCTTGTCCAAATCTTCATCGGAGTTCAACTCTTGATTTGGATCGTTATCGGTGCTCTTGACTTTGTCATTTGTCGTTATCACCGTCTTCTGCTCTATCAGTCACGCCCGTCAGAAGCTACTAATTAGGTAATCTCTTACATCTTTAAACATATTTCGCAATATTTAGTAAAATGTATTAAGTAAAAATCTTATTTTCATATGGGTTGATGCTTCGTTCTTATACTACTAACTATTTTAATAGATTTTTTAAGTTTGTCATATGATTTTGTTGATTTTTTTCAGGAAAAGATCTACGTGTTTGCACTTCAAGGCAAAACCTTATGTGCTCTTTATGCTTAATTGCCTTTAATTTATGCATTTAGAAGAAAGTAACATCCTTTTCTATTCTGGTAATTTGATATTGTAGATCTAGACTTAGCTGGTCTATTTGCACTCAGCTTTACTTCCACACTGAACAACGATTCATAAACCTGATTAGAAAGAGATGCTGAGTGTTGTGGTATGGGTGTGTGTAAGCATAAATAGAAATGCTAGATTTGCATTGACACATTAACTTTTTCCTTGAGAAACTTGACCAATGCTATTTGATTTTTGTTGTTGCCTCATAAATACAGGTGTTCTCAATAGGGTCAGCAATACTTCTGTACTATAAAACTATATCAGCATTAGTATTTTAATGTGTTATGTTGTTGACTTTGAAGCAAATCGTGCATTACCAACTGCGACCCTGCTGTAGTAAACTTGATGGTGGTTTATTTGCTAATATAGTTAGTTATTCTATTGTTTTCATGGGAATGATTTTGATCATTATTGTCTTATGAAACTGCCATAACGTCAAACCTTGGATAACAAAAGTGAAAAGATGGATGAAGCAAAATTTGAGAGCTTGATGCAAACCTGGTAGTCTGTATAGTAATGGATGTAATCAGACCTGCTGCACTGTTCAGAATGCTTGAATTAGATCTCACATGTACATATAAATATGTTAATTTATATGTAAATAAATCATGTATTTTGTGCATCTGAATGGTATTTGTCGTGGCTATTTCCTTCTGTCAGTTGAGAATATAGTATATTTGAGTTTTAAATGAATTATTATATTCATTATTAAATAATTCAAGTTTGACATTATAAAACATTTTGATATAGTATACAAGTGATAACATCAAAATTATTTAATCTTTTTCATTTTAATCTTTAATTTTATTATTTTTTATTAAAGGATCTATACTTAAACCAAATGTCTGTTCATCCGATGACCTGTTATATTTATACTACTATAGGATTTTATGTTTGCCAATTATATTTAACTGCTTTAAATCTAATTGAGTAATAAATTGCTTTGTTTGGTTTGAGATTAATGAAAACAATTTGATTCTTGATTGTTATTTAGATTATGCCTCGTATGAGATTTGGAACATCTTCATCTTTTGAAGCGGACGATTGTTAAGTCAAACCAGACTTCACGTATTAAATAATTTTGATGACAAACAAAGAGAAATATACAAATGAAAAGTA
>JANJEY010000007.1:48887826-48898101 GCA_024703695.1 Erythroxylum cataractarum
TTACCTAACACAAGAATGAAGTAGATGGTTATTGGTTAGGTTTTACCTAACACAATAACATATATGGAGTAGGTGGTTACATGTGTATTAGGTGGTTAAAATGTACTATAAATAGAAGGGTTAACTTGATGTAAGATACACAATTTTGTCATAAGAAGAATTCTCCTCTCTCAAATATTTTTACATTTTAGTTCCGGTTTTATAACAGTAATTAAATTTATATAATTATTTAAATTGATATGAGTATTAAATTGATTAAATAATTTTTCTAAAACAATTATTTACGTCTTCATGTTCAATAGGCATTTAAAGGATAGCTGCGCGGTTAGAATGAAAATCGATTGTTATCTGGTACATAACCAAATTCTCTCCCAGTTCTTTAAAAACTTGGAAGGTTTACTTATATAGTAAAAGTTTAAGCGTTACGTTTGACAAGCAACAGGATTTAGGAACACAAGTTTCAAACACACGTGCGCGGGAATCACCGGAACGGCCATGCATAACAGGGTCAACCTTATACCAATATCCAGGTCAAGCAATTTTCTAATGAAGCCATGGCCACCCAAAGCCAAAGGTATACAATGTGCCAATGGTTGGCGTCCAGTCAACAATAGCAATAGAATCAAATCAAACATCCATTTCACAAATTGCTGACTGTTTCTTCACTTTCCGCTCACGGAATTCACCCTCGCAGTTGCATAGAGGCTACTGCACCCTCGTTGACTACTTTTGCCAATAAAGGCTATTACCATTGTCCCTGGAAAATGCAGGAAACCGAAACCAGATCCATTTTCCCCCTTTTGGTTGTGTATGATTCTGGTTTCGGTATATAGTTTCCATTTCAGGTGTCAAGAAACCAATCTTAGTTTACAAGCATTCCCATGAAGCATTTCTCGATTATGCAAAGCGCACTTTCCCTGGTGTAATATATAATTTAAAGCCTTTCCAAACTCCTAGGGGCGTTTATTTGAAATTGAGAAACTCATTCATGTCTGTAAGAGATAGGTTGTGTTACTACAAGCACAAAGTTACCAGAAATTGCAGTCCTCTGGATGTAGCTGCAGCAGCAGGATAAAAGTCCAGTCAATGTAAAAGTGATGATTTTCCTTAATTTCCAGGAACGTATTAATCCTGGAAGATTCAGTACCAATGCATCTGATTGTCTCACCTCCCACCACTACAACAAGATATCGAATTGAAGGGGATGCACCCGTCCTTACCTGTAAACATGTGAGTTGACAACTTTGTACTGTAGGCATAGACATGCAGTTATATATCGAATAAGCAAAGAGTAAATCGCAGATAGTCCTGAAAGGCTATAACTGTAAGAGAACTTTTTATTAAACTGTGCAAGTTTTACATTTGTGACCTTTGGTGAGCTCTCATACTAACTTAAAAAAGAGAAACGGAAACCAAAAAACCAACTGAGAGCTAAGTTATTCCCGGAACTGTACCCTATGGATCTAAAATAAAACATTGACAAAGAACGGAAGAGTTCTTCAACTGTATAGGTCCCCACAAATACTATGAGAAAGGACGCATACACTATACTTGGTGCTGGAAGAACTGCAAGCCTTTAGCATC
The DNA here is from genome assembly GCA_024703695.1 of Erythroxylum cataractarum. Taxonomy (NCBI): domain Eukaryota; kingdom Viridiplantae; phylum Streptophyta; class Magnoliopsida; order Malpighiales; family Erythroxylaceae; genus Erythroxylum; species Erythroxylum cataractarum. Next base: position 48,889,411 of record JANJEY010000007.1, read on the forward strand.
CCATCACAGCACAATTGTACACAAAGCTGCCTGGGGATGTCTTTCTCGCAAGAACTTCCCACTGGGGTGGGTCTCCATTTGGAACCCACGCATTAACCTCGATCAACCCAGTACCAAGAGCCCTTGGTCCCCCAATAACAATCAGCTGCTCTCCACATGCCCTAAATGCCAATCCCCAACCGTTCATTGAAAATGCCTGTTCAGGCAGTCCCCCAAGCACAAGCCAGACTTTTTTTTCTTTATCATACTTGCTTACCTCCCTATGCACGTAATCAGCTGCGTACAACTCATTATTAACAACTGCAATTAAGGGAGGTGCCTCAGCTGAAGCAGAAATTCCACTCTGTGCAGCCCCTCCATTTCTTGGGGTCAACATGTCAGGGATCACATGCCATGATCTTGTTTCCAAATTGTAAACCTCTGCACACGTAAGCATCTTATTGTCTACACCGATCCCGCCAATGACATAGAACTTTCCATCCATAAACACACCAGAAGACATTTTTCTGGCTTTATTCATGCTTGGAATGGTGATCCACGTGCCAGTTTCTGAATTGTAAAGCTCCGCTGAGCTCAAAACACGGCCATTCGTATCACAACCACCAGCTAGAATCGCAATTTTGCCTAGACTGGCGGAACCAAACAAGCACCTGGGTTGATTCATTGTCATGCCAGTTGTCCATTTATTTGTTAGTATGCTATATCTATAAATAACATGATAAGTTATTTCCTTTCCAAAAACAAGCAGTTCGGTACCAACGGCCAATGATTCCTTGTCAGAACACATGAAGCATTCGTTTGAATTCATTCTTGGCAAATGCATCCACCTGCGACGAAGAGGATCAAAGGCCTCCCATTCAAGGAGATTGCAAGAGAAGTACACCCAATGTTCAATTATACCCAGTTCCCGTCTCAGCTTATAAAGTAAACCACTCTGAACCAGAGATTGGAAGCTTTTGTTTAACAAGGCAATGTTGCCAAAATCAGACCTTGAGCAGCGGAGGGCACAGCTAATTGACAATTCCCGACCAAGATAATTGATTAATGAATCTTGCTCTTGGTCCCTTGTTTGATGCTGACCATCTGACTTACTAAGCACCAATGTAGAAAGGATATTAACTTTCTTTGCTTGACCCTGATCATGTGCCTGATCAGGAATGACTGCAGGGGAAACAATCAGACCCTCCAATTCTGCCTTTGTTTCATGAGTTTCCATCAACTTGGCTGTCTTTCTTAGTTTAACATTTTCTCCTTCTAATAGGCGCTTACTTGGATGGAAGGCATTGCAAATCAAGTTGCTGTCTTGCTCCAATGTGGATGGCACCAACATTTTGCAGTAAGGTATCATCAAACAACCAAGCACTTGGTGCCTTCGTCACAGTAAAAGAACAAGAAACAAAGCAATTAATAAAGGAGCAAATCAAACACAAAGTTTACTTCTTAAGCTAAAATACCAAAATATCAGTAGAAGAATGCTGTCTTTAACGCAACCATAACCATTTCCAATAATGCATGCTATCCAAAAACTTATTTATGAAACTAAACTACGCAAACAGATACAGAAGGGCAAATTCATATCCGTACAACATCTGAATCTACCGAATTCTGCAAAACACAAACACACATAGGAAAAGGCGATGCACCACAAATGATTTCGAAAACCAGGAGCAACTCATCCATCAGCGTCACGTTCATGCTAGACAAGAAAAAATCTATCAATCATCACTGAAAACTAATAGAACAACAACCAAGAAAAGCTACGTGCTTTAACTTTGAAATAAATTAGTGGAATCAACCGCAAAAGAGAAATTGCAAACAACCGAATTAGAATGTCCGGAGTCAGAATAGCACCGTAATCTCGAACAAACAAAATCTAACCAAAAGTCACAGCGCATGCCAAGCCTGCAACTAAAATTGAAACGAGAATCCAATTCCTTCAAAAATTCTGCTCCAAACAGAAAAACTAAACGAAACAAAGATCTGCTCACAACAAGCATCAACATTTACCTGCAACAAACTCTACCCACGTAAGAAAACGACAATGAAGGTGAGTAGAAAAGCCGAAAACCAATAAAAAGAGAAAGAAAAAGCATCAACAAGCCAACAAGGAGTGTTACTGTAACATTTAAAAAATAAAACGAAAAATGAAGAACTCACTAATTGGCCAGAAATCTTCGAGCTTTCTATTGTGTTCCTCAACGATTCACAGAAAGAATCAAAACCCAGTTGCTCTTTCTTCCTACAGATTCCCTCTCTCTCAAAAATTCTCACGTACACACATACTGTGGTTGCTGGTCATATGCGCTTGAAGAGTTGACACATCGAGTTATGGTGATGGGTCTGAACAGTGGGCTTTTATAGTGTCAAATAAATAATAATTTCCTTTTAATTGTTTTTGTAAAAAAGGGAGGAGAGAGGAAGACGCATGTGGGGCCTACAACAGTAGAGCAAGTGTTTTTGTTGATGTATTTCCAGAGAGGGGGAGGATATAAGTCGCCAGTTTGGTAGGACAGAGATAGAGATGGAGATGGAGATGGAGACAGTGGAGAGATGAAACCGAAACCGCCAACGGCTGTTTCTGCACGTGTTGTTATTTCGAAACAAATATGGCGTCTCCCTCTTACTCTTACTTTTGTTTTGTTTTTTTGTGAGTTCGGCAACCCAGCTCCTCTTTTTCTTTTTTTATCCTCTTTTCTTTCCCCTTTAACGTAATTTCTTCCAGGGTTATATTTGGAAAATTACTTTTACTAGTGTTCTATATTTTGTTTGTATTTGAATTAATATTCTTATTTGGCTCTTGAACATTTTCTAACTTTGGCCATCTAATTTAATACAACATATTTTAATTATCTTGCAAAATATAATAAAATGATTTTATGAGAATCATAATTAATGACATAAAAGGGTGGTTTTATTTCAATTTTCTTGTTCATAATTGATTTATGCTTAATAGTATACAAATGCATGATTTATTAGATAGCATTATATGCACCATTAGGGCTTGTTTAGAATGAGAAACTATTAACTATGAAACAAAGTTGTCTTAATTACACTCACTATTTTGCAAAGGAATTGATATAAACGAAAGGAATTGATATTGATATGAAAACAGCACCTACAAATTATTATTAGATTCATACATCTTAAATAGGATACAACAGTGGTTAACATTAAGCTATATAAAATATGTGGAGAAAAGTCAAAGATATGGAGCTGTTAGACTATACAAGTGTTAACGGGTATTAATTTGTGATTGCGAGAAAGGAGGAGATAAGGATGTACATAAGGTACAATTGGTAAGTAGATCAAGTGTGATATACGTCAATATGCCCCCTGAAGGTGGAGCATGGAGGTTCGTAATGCCCAACTTAGATGGTAGAGAATGGAATTGATCTCGGCCAAGTGCTTTGGGGAAGAGGTCAGCCGGTTGGTGTTTGGATGATATATGAGTAGTGTGTAAGTTGCTAGTTCGAATGTGTTTGTGAATGAAGTGGAAATCGATCTCGATATGGTTGGTGCATTCATGAAAGACAGGGTTGGCAACTATGTGAATGGCAGATTGATTGTCACAGTAAAGTTAAGATGCAGTGGAAAAAGAGATGCATAGGTCTTGAAAGAGTTGGCGTAGTTGTAGTAACTCACTAGTTGTATGGGTCATAGCACGGTACTCTGTTTCACCAGATGATCGAGAGACGGTGGTATGGTTCTTAGAATTCCAAGAGATTAAAGAGTGACCTAAGCATACAAAGTAGCATGTAGTTGATCGTCTTGTGGTTAGATAATTTGCCCAATTAAAATCGCAATAAGGGTTCAGCTGGAGTGTACTGAAACTTGACAGTAAAATGCTTTGACGAGGAGAAGTTTTAATATATCGAAGGACTCTTATGGCAACATCAAGATGAGGTTGTCTTGGAGCATGGAGGAATTACCTAAGCATTTGGATTGAGTAACTAAAATCAGGCCGTGTGATAGTCAAGTATAGAAGTCCCAATAAGTCGATGGTACTGAGAGGGGTCCTCCAATAAAACACCTTTGTCTTTTGCCAGCAGGTGTTTTTGCTCCATTAGAAAGGCAACAGGTTTTACAGTGAGCATACCTGTTTCATGTAAGATATCTAAAGCATATTTACGTTGGAAAAGAACAATACCTTGTGAAGAGCAAGCTACTTTAAGCCTAAGAAAGTATTTTAAAAGGATGAGGTCTTTGATATGAAATTGCCAATGGAGTTGGGTTTTGAGTTCATTAATTCGTTTTGTGTCATCGCCAGCAATAATGACATCATCAACATAAATGAGAACAACAACAAAACTACCCGTACGACTAGAAGTAAAGAGAGAGTGGTCAGCTTTAGATTGCTTGAATCCAATAGAAATAAGTGAAGATGTGAACTTCTCAAACCATTGCCTTCTAGCTTGTTTGAGGCTATAGAGAGATTTGCTTAAACGACAAACTCGAGAATCACTAGGGAGACGGAAACCTTGAGGAACTTTCATACATATTTCTTCATGAAGATCACTATGAAAAAAAGTGTTATTAACATTAAGTTGATGTAAGCTCCAATTGCGAATGGCAGCAAGAGTTAAGATGCAACATACTATAGTGAGCTTAGCAACATGGGAAAAGGTTTCATTTTATTCTACTCCTTCAATTTGGGTGAATCCTTTTGCCACCAATCGTGCTTTAAAGCGTTTAATGCTACCATCAGCCTTGTATTTAATCTTGTATATCCATTTAGAATCAATGGCTCGTTTTTTTTTTTGGGGATTCAAAAGTCTATACGTGATTTTCTTCAAGTGCTGTAATTTTGGCACACATTGCTTCTTGCCAGCGAGGATCTTTAAAGCTTGTGAAAATGTAGAAGGCTCATCTATAGAGGAGATGACCACAAGGAAGGCTTTGTGTGAGGATGAAAATTATTATAAGAGATAGCCGATAATAAGGGGTAGACAATTCCTAAGTTAGCAAAAGCAGATTGAGCTAACGAAGCTAAAATGTCATATGAAAAGTCTTGAAGTTTGGTAGAGAGTTGATGCGTACGTTTAGGTCAGGTAAGAGGTGAAGATTGAATAATAGGTGTAGAAGTAGAGTTAGTTTGAGAAATAAGAAGCCTCAGGTTCATGGAAGTATGTGTGTTTGTAGATTTAGTATCAAACTCTTGCTCATATAAAGGTATTGGGAACATAACTGGGTGCTAGAGATAGAGTTTCATTTGCAAAAGGAAATATATGTTCATGAAAAATAACATCACGAGATATGAAACTCTTATTTGTATATAGATTATAGTTTGTAACCTTTTTGACCATATGGATAACCAATAAGAATGCATCGTGATGCTCTAGAAGCAAACTTTTCACATGGTAAAGAATGATTGTGAGCATAGCATAATGAACCAAAAATGTGAATAAGTTCGTATTTGGGAATCTTACCAGTAAGCACTTCATGTGGTGTTTTATTTGACAGCAAAGCTGTGGGCATGATATTGATCAAATAAACTGCACTAAGAACACATTCCCCCTAAAAGTAAAGTGGAAGATTGGCCTGGAATCTTAAGGGTCATGCTACATCAAGGATATGATGATGTTTGCGTTCAACGACTTCATTCTATTGAGGTGTATAAGCACACGAGGTTTGCAATTCAATGCCATTAGCAAAGCAGAATTATTTGAATTTATTGAAAGTGAATTCACCACCATTATCACTGTGTATTCTTTGAATGTCTAAGGAAAATTAAGTCCAACCTATACAATAAAACAAAGTCAAGTATTTTAATGTTTCAAATTTATAATGCATAAGATAAACCCAAGTTCAATGGGAAAAATCATCAACAATTGTAAGAAAATAATGTGAACTAATTAAAGAAGGGGTAGCATATAATTCCCAAACATTGCCATGTATCAAAGAAAAACAACGTATGCTTTTATTAATACTAGGCGAAAAAGCCAAGCGTGATAGTTTAGACTTGTGGCAAATATCACAAACGAAATAAGATGGAAGAATAATGTATAAAGTGGAAATTTGTTTAATTTTAGGAAGAGAAGCATGTCCCAGACGTTGGTGCCAGAGAGTGGTATTGGAAACTTTAGAAAAAGCAGCTAAATGTTGATGAAAATTGCATTGATAAACTCCATCTTGTAATTTACCCAATCCAATCAACTTCCTCATTTTGAGGTCCTGAAAAATGCAAAAATCATCAAGGAAAATAATAACACAATTGAGGTCTTGAGTGATCTTACCAGCTGATAGGAAATTGCATTTTAAATCAGGTTTGCATAATACATTTGACAGTTTAACATTAGAAGATAAAGTAGTGTCTCCAATATGAGTAATAGATAAAGAATTACCATTTGGTATACTAACAGTGGCATGATATTCCATTCATGTATGATCATCTAGCACGTTTTCAGATGCAACCATGTGATCGGAAGCACCACTATCAATTATCCATATATTAGAGTTAAGATATTGCTTATCGACATAATTGGCCAAATTCAAGGAGTTTCCATATAGGAGTTGCATTAATTGATTGTATTGATTCACAGAAAGGCTAGCAATAGGTGAAGGATCATTATTGCTTGTTGAGACAGTGACTGCATGTGCCATATATGTTTGTCCTGAAATATTTCTATTTGTGCTTGTATCTGTCTTTCGTTTCTGCTTTCAATTAGGAGTATATACAATTAATCCCTTGAATGTCCAGTATTATTGCAATGATCACATCGCTTTTGGTTGCGATATGTGGTCTTGACATTAGAAGGATCTATCTTTGCGGCAAGAGCAGTAGCTTCCATTGTTGGTATGCATGCTCTAATCAAGACATGTTGTTTTTCCTTAGGAACCACCATAGCATAGACCCTGCTAAGAGAAAGAAGAGATTCTGAATTCAATATTTGTGAACGTATCGTTTTGAACTCATCATTGAGTCTGAGAAGATATTGGTGCATTTTCTCTTGTTCTCTTATTGTGGCAAATTCCTTTTCTGCACCACAATTGCATAGTCGGATTTTTTCGAACATCTAAAGCTCATCCCACAAGGCCTTGAATTTGGTGTAATAGGAAATGACAGATTTGTTGTCTTGTTGGAGCAAGTAAATGTCTTTCTTAAGTTGATGAATGCGTGCAACGTTTCCTTGCCAAAATCGTTCTTCAAGATCCAACCAAAATTCTTATGCGGTCTCCGCATATGCAACTGTTGGGACACGATCTGGGAACTAGACCCCAAACCGAGAAACGAAACAACGAAACGAAAAACGAAAGAATCCAAAGCAGAAATCTTAAGGCGTAAGATGAATCAAAAACACAACGGATCAAACAAATCTTACAAAGGAAATCTATCGGGAAAAGCCAAAAGTGAAATCGAAATCTGAAACAAAAATGAAAGAACGAAAGCAAAACGTAACGAACGGTTCAAAACAAACGAACGGATCATGAGACGAAAACAAAGTCCAAAGCGGATCGAATACGAATGGTTCACCAAAGAGGCAGAAATGAAAGAACGGATCTCAACCCGAAACTGGGCCAAATCAGAAGCGAAACACAAAGAAAAGTAGCGAAACAAAACGAATCAAATCGGTAAATCAAAGAATAGGATTTACCAAACGAAAGCCAATCGAAAATGAATCAAATTGGCTCGAAATCAAAGCAACAACTTTCTGACATCCGAAAACTTATACCTTATGAAAACTATCGCGTTGAAAACCTTAGACTAAACCAATCAAAACAAAGTGATTTAATTTCCTATTAGGAAATTTATTCTCATGCAAAATCTCAATTCATAATAATAATGTTCTTGTATACAATCATACTTATCCAGAAATCCAAGAATCATACAAGTTAAGCACTTCAATATCTCAATTCCAGCAATACAATTCATCGGACCTCCTATCCGGAATCCATATCGTATTCAGCCATATCCAAGATATAATCATATCTCGATTTCAATATTCAATCACAATTCATTTACATGCCAAAATACATGCCATCTAAACTTTAATGGCGTTTTCAAGCCACAAAGCAACATCAATCATAAACCAATATACAAGGATACAAAAATCTCCAAATTATACAACCTAATCCTAAGCTCTCATTTTTACAAAAATCTAACTTTAAAACACATCATACGTACATATACAAACAAATAAAAACCTTCACTTTCTTTCACCCGATCTTCTTCTCATCACCTGTGGACGGGAATGAAGGGGGGTGAGCTTATAACTCGTGGGTAACAGGTTTATAATGAAGAATAAGCAAAACTGTTGAAATTGGTCATTTGTCGTATAAAAAGCATAATTAATTCATAAAATGCTTTATTCTCAAATTCTCAGTCAAATTCGAAAGTTGAACTCAAAACTCATAGTTAAAAATGTCATCACGTCAACACAGCATATACATTTAATCATCAATACAAAACACTCAGATTATGCAACATACTTGACAATTCAAAGATGCAATGCACAAACAAATGACTCGAGAGTTCCATAAACGAAACAATTTATACCGTGAACAAAACGAGTCCGATTTCTCAGGATCTCATGGCCTCAAGCGGGCAGCCGGGAGAAGGCTATGGGTCATCGTGCACGTGACTAACAAAACAGGTTCTCTCTCGCCCAAACAAAAACACATAGTCATTTCATGCTCAATCAATTTATCGAATGCTTTCATACTTTCAAGCTTTTCTATCTTTTCCATTCATAC
>JANJEY010000007.1:49093964-49106590 GCA_024703695.1 Erythroxylum cataractarum
AAATGTCAAAGAGACATAACCTAAATCGGACTAAATTTGCTTAATCTGCTAACCCCTAATTTGGGGCGTTACAAAATTACTATTCAAAGTGATGCCACTATCTAAGAACATTGATGCAATAACTCAAAAACAATGATGCCAATATTCATCCTCTACAGATACTTCACTGACGCAAAATGGAAGTTATGAATGGAACAAGAATGTTTAGACTCCGTTCAGGAGTTTAATCAATATCGTTTGATTGGACGAAAAGATGAACAAGAAAGGCAAAGCCAAATTCTAGAATTAAATTTGTGTTCCGAAAATTAATGATGTTCTGAAAACATAAATAAGGCCTATTTATAATGGCCAAAATCCCTAATCCGAATCCTAACAAGATTAGGAAAATAAAAGGCCGAAAAAATAGAAATAGAAAAATAGTTTTTTTTGCCCCTAAATAGAATTTAGGCTTTTTTTTCGCATCCTGCCTCAAACCTTGCCGCGGCCAAGATCTTCCATGTAATCCAAAGATAACTGGTCCGCATCATTCCTTCCATTTGTAAAGAACTCGACCTCGAGTTATAATCATCAGGGTGATAAAGGTAAAGATCTGCCACGTTAAACGTCTTGGATATCTTCATCATATGATCTGGAAGGTCAAGAACATAAGCATTGTCATTGATATTCTGAGCTATATTGAAAGGACCAATCTTCTTTGGATCTAGCTTTTGTTGTTCTCCTCCACGTTCTTTGCGCAAGTACACCATAACTTGATCACCAACCTTGAAATACTGGAAACGTCTATGCTTGTCAGCAGCAATCTTGTACTTTTCATTAGACTCCTTCAGGTTTTGCCTCACCTATTTAAAAATATCAACATGCTGGTTGGCCAAATTGTTAGCTGCAACACTAGGAAGAACATCTGTAGGAAGTGCAATAAGATCAACTGTCTGTGCTGGAGCCTTCTTGTAAACAATATCAAAGAGAGTCTTTTTAGTAGAGCTGTTGACAGAACTATTGTAAGCAAATTCGGCTTGAGGAAGAGCAAGATCCCAAGAAGTCTTCTTATCGCTGCATAGGCAACGCAATAGATTGCCAAGCGTGCGGTTCACCACTTCTGTCTGCCCGTCAGTTTGAGGATGTGCCGTGCTACTGTAACGAAGTTCAGTCCCAAAACGCTTCCACAGAACAGTCCAAAAATGAGCAAGAAATTTCACATCTCGGTCAGAAGTAATTGTTTTGGGTATGCCATGCAAACGAACAATCTCCTGGAAAAACAATTTGGCAACATGAGATGCATCACTAGTCTTCTTGCAAGGAATGAAGTGTGCCATTTTTGAAAACCTGTCAACTACCACATAAATAGAGTCAGAACCACGTTGGGTACGTGGTAAACCAAGAATAAAATCCATTGACAAGTCTTCCCAAGGATGATCAGGAATAGGCAATGGGGTGTATAGCCCTGTGTTCTGTGAATGACCCTTCTGTGTTTGACAAACTCGACATTTTTGAACCATCTTCCCTGTTTCTCTCTTCAATTGTGGCCAATAGTAACCCTCTTCCAACCCCGCAATAGTTTTGCCATGACCTAGATGCCCACATTCATGAATTTCTCGAATCAACAATTCTCACAATGAGAAACAAGGGATACATAACAAGTTTTCTTTGAAAAGAAAACCTTCATGTATCGTAAACCCATCAGTAGGTTAACGATTCTGTACTTGCTGCCACATCTCCTCGAAATCTACATCCTCAGCATAAAGATCCTTCAGATACTCAAATCCCACAACCTTTTGACCCACTGTAACCAATAAAGTTGCTCTTCTACTCAATGCATCTGCGACCTTATTTGAAACACCAGTCTTGTATTTGATGATATAATTAAAAGCTCCCATATAGGTTGCCCAATGCACTTGCATCTTGTTTGCATGCTTCTGAGTCGGCAGATGAATTAATGATTTATGATCTGTATGGACAATGAACTCTCTTCCCATAAGATAATGCTCTCAGATCTTGAAGGCTCGAAAAATTGCATAAAATTCCTGCTTATAAGTACCCTACTTCTGTCTAGCTTCATTCAACTTTTCACTAAAAAATGCAACAGGCCTACCATATTGAGATAAAACACCTTCAATTCCAACACCACACGCATCACAATCAACCTCAAACAGTTTATCAAAATTAGGTAAAGCAAGAATAGGAGCAGAAGTAAGATTATCTTTAATCTCCTCAAAGCTTTTGTTGGCGGCTTTAGTCCATTTAAATTTCTGAACTCTCTCCTTCTTCAAACAATCAGTAATTGGAGCCACAATATTGTTGAACTTTTTGATAAACCTCCTGTAAAAAGTAGCAAGTCCATGAAAACTGCGAACTTCTGTAATACTTTTAGGAATGGGCCAGTTTCGAATTGCTTCTACTTTCTTGTCATCTACATGAATCCTTTATGAGCTAACAATATACCCAAGAAACAAAACTCTTTCTGTCATAAATGTGCACTTCTTCAGATTGATAAACAACACATTTCCTTCTAAAGCTATCATAACCTCTCGAAGGTATTGTATGTACTCCTTAATGCTGCGACTAAAAATTAAGATATCATCAAAATAAACAACCATGAATTTGCATAAGAAAGGGCGTATAATCTGGTTCATAAGTCGCATGAACGTGTTTGGTGCATTTTTCAACCCAAATAGCATAACCAGCCACTCATATAAACCTTCCTTAGTTTTAAAGGCTGTCTTCCATTCATCTTCCTCCTTCATCCGAATCTGATGATAGCCACTTTTAAGATCAATCTTTGAGAAAATTGTACAACCAGATAGCTGATCCAGCATGTCATCCAAACGAGGAATAGAAAAATGATATTGAACAATAATTTTATTGATGGCTCTACTATCCACACACATTCTCCAACTATCGTCTTTCTTCGGTACCAGTAACGCAGGAACTCCACTAGGACTGATGCTCTCACGGATGTGTCCCTTCTTCAACAATTCTTCCACCTGTTCTTGCAAAATTTCACTTTCCTTTGAGCTCATCTTGTAATGGGGTAGATTAGGTAACGTAGAACCCGAAATGAAATCAATCTGATGCTAAATATCCCTTAAAGGTGGGAGTGTTGATGGCTCCTCAACTAAGGTAGGGAATTCTTCCAGCAGCTCTTTGATGCATTTTGGTAAAGATAGTGTCTCATCCTCTGTTGGTGTCTCGTCCTCTTTAATTTTCTTTCTAAGTAGTAGGGCCACATCCTACACACCCTTAGCAACATCCTACCCTTTAGAAGGTTTCATTGATCCAGAAGGCAAAATAATGATCCTCTTCGTGTTCCAGGTGAACCTGTATGAGTTCTCCTTCCCTCTGTGCTCAACATCAACATCATACTACCAAGGACGACCTAACAAAACTCTACAAGCATCCATATCCACAACATCACAAATAACAGATTCAATATAGTATTTGCCGATTGAAATAGGAACACTACAGATCTTGTTTACTTCGATCGTTAGTCCCTCCTTGATCCACCCAACCTTGTACGGTGAAGGGTGAGGTTGAGTGGTTAACTATAGTTTCTCCACTAACTGTTTTGTGATTAGATTCTCACAATTGCAACTATCTGTGATTAAACTACAAATCGCTTCTCCTACTCGACATTTTTCTTAGAATATCTTCCTCATTTGCGTCTCTCCTTCCTGTTTTGGAGAACATAATTTTTTTTTCACCACAAAAGTCACTTCTCCATCTTCCGAGCCAGCAATTGAACCTTCATCCCCATCTGCTTCTTCTTCACAGTCAGCTACCTCCTCAATCACGTTAACCTGTCGTCGATTAATAGATGCTCTTCCTTCTGAACAATTATTTGATGTTTCTAGTTGGTTTTTTATAAGGATTAGTTCTGCTTCTATCCGCTTCAGGTGCCCTTACCTTGTTATCTTTCTTCTCTTCCATAGAATTATGATTACTTTCCGAATTTGCAGCCCTAAAAGATTGCCCATTGTAATATCCTCGATATGTCTGACTGCCTGGCGAACCAAATTTTGATAATTTAAATTTCGATTACACTATTGTCAAGGCTGCCATTCAACTCACTTTTCAACCCTCTTCGCCATCTCAATAGCATCTGCTAATGTGAAAATTGCAGCAACACCCATCATACACCGAATTTCATGATTCAACCCCCTCTAGTAATGAGTTACCTACTGTGCTTCGTTTTCAAAATTATCACATCTTGCTTGCAACCTCAAAAAACTCTTCTGTATACTCATCGACCTTCCTACTTCCCTGCGTGCAACCATGATAACGCTTGTACAGTACCTGTACGTGATCATTAGGTAAGAATCTTTATTGGATCATAAGTTTCATATCTAACCAGTTTTGAATAGGCAGATGTTGTTTACGATAGCGCTCATTCTGGACAGAAATCCACCATGTTATTGCACCTCCCTTCAATTTGTAAGCCACAATAGGAACCCTGCGTTCGTATTCCACATCCATAACCTCAAAAGAATCTTTCAACCTCCACTAACCAATCTAAAACGGCTTCTACATCTAATGTACCATTAAAATTCTGAAGATCTACCTTGATTTTATAGCCATAATTTTGATTTTCATGACCCCTGTAATTCTGAACTGCTCTAATCTGATCTAGTGGTCCTCCATAAACTAGTTGCGAATCTACAACCCTAGGAATTGCCACTGCAGGAGGATGGTTAGTGCTTCCTAGGTTTAACTACTCTCCCAGCATCTGTCTTATTTCTACTATTTGATCGGATAAGTTTGCCACGGATGTTTCTAAGGTAGTAAGTCGTTCTTCGTAATTGGCGGCCATAAAGGATAGGCTCTGGTAGCAACTGACGCAGAACGGAAGTTATAAACGGAACAAGAACGTTTAGACTCCATTCAAGAGTTTAATCAATGTCGTTTGATTGGATGAAAAAATGAATAAGAACTACAAGTGATCTTGAAAGAAAGGCAAAGCCAAATTCTGGAATGAAATTTGTTTGATGCGAAAAATTGATTCCTAAGAAAACATAAATAAGGCCTATTTATAATGGCCAAAAACCCTAATTCGAAACCTTACAAGATTAGGAAAATAAAAGATCAAAAAATAGCAAAATAGTCTTAAAAAAAACGCAACATTGGGCCAAGATTTAGGCCTTTTTCTACATCATGCTGCAAACCTTGTCGCGGTCAAGATCTTCCATGTAATCTAAAGCTAACTAGTCCGCATCACTTATTTTTTTGACTTGGAATTCAAATTGTACCATCTGGAGTAATTTTTTCATATATATGACTTAATATACATAATGAAATAACTTTAAAGAGAGTTCATCATCTTGAAAGTGACAAGCCATTGTGAAACACAAAATAATGTCCTATCACTATATATGTAGTGTAATAAGATAAAGTCTTGTATCATCAACTATACTATAGACCACGTCATGTAAGGGTAGCCACATAACATGCTTGAAATTGTAAAAAATATTCAATAATATCTCTAAGCCTAAAAAAACACTTATGCTTCCTCTTAGTAAGTTGACAAATCCTAATGCATGAAAGAATTACATTACATAACTTTAAAGACAATTAGTCATCTTGAAAGTGACAAGCCATTGTGAAAGAAAAAATAATGTCTTATCACTATATATGTAGCTTAATAGGATAAAGACTTGTATCATCAATTATACTATAGACAACCTCATGTAAAGGTAGCCACATAACATGCTCGAAATTGTAAAAAATTCAAAAATCTCTCTAAGCTTGAAAAACATGTATGCTCCCTCTTAGTAAGTCGAAAAACCTTGGTGTATGAAAGAATGTTGAACTTAGAAAGTAATTATTCAAAGTTTGCAGCCTTTAACTTCCTTAAGTATCTCTCAACTTTGCACATTCAACATTCCTTATAATTAACTCTAGGGCCAAAGGTAAACTCTGCTCTTCCTCGCTATTGACACCTTATATTTATTGTTAGATGAGGACATTGATGAGCTGGTAAACTTGTTGCTTAGTCATTACTATTGGAATAAAGCACTAGTACGTGAATTGCAAGATGCATAGAAAATATTTCTAAAAAATGCATAGAAAATGATCATTTTGTAAGATATAGGCTTCTATTGCTACGTCTATAGGGTGAATACGTGATTCTTCAAAGCACAATCAATAGGCTTATACAGGAATAGGTGAAGACTAATATTAAGCAAAATGAAAAGCAATAGCGAGATCTTTATGATTTCTAGGACCTCTCATCTCACTACAAGAAATATGTTTATTCGTTACGTTTTCCCCTATGTTTTGGAATTCAAAGCCAAAAGTCTATATCTTTATGAATTTTCTAAATCCTAGCCTAATCAAGTAAAAAATAAGACCTATCCTGAAAAATATTTCTTAAGCTTTCTCAAAAACTATCAACTACTATTAATATATGCTCTATGTTTACTTTTGTAGTGCAATGTTAATATTTTAGCTACTAATTTTTTTTAAAAAAATCTGGTGAATAGGCTATCTTTTCATTTTGCAGCCTATGTTTTCACACATCAAAACAAGGTCAAATATGGACATAAAATAGAAACCCTTTTGCGGACTCCACTTTTGCAAACTGCTAAAAAACATAAAGGTGATGGCTCCGCCTGTTTTGGGGTTTTATGGTGTGCCTCTTTCTAGGTTTTTATTTTGTATATCTATTTGATTATGTAATCTTATGACTTGTTAAGGGGTAAGTTTGATTGAGGGTGACAACCTTAAGGTGTGGTTGAGGGTAATGGGGACATTCTGAGTGTTAGTCACATGGAAGGCCTGGAGGGTGGAAAGTGACCGAGGAAGGATGAGCAGGGGACATTTTTGGATCAGGGGGTTAACGACTAATATACACCCATGAAGGGTATAATAGTCAATGCTCTTGAAATAACTACCAGAGGTAGTTATATGAAGCCAATAATAAACGAAACGTTGAAGATGTAAAAACATCTCTGCATGTATTTGCTTCTTCCATTTTTTCTTCCCTCAAGTTTACACAAAGAAGAAAAATAACTCTGTAGTAAATTGGAAACAAAAAGTTCTATAATTGGTATAATCATAACACAAATCCAAATATGTTATTCTTTGTTTTATATGCATATGAATAGATCCTGTTTGACATGATCTTTGTGATTGTGTTTTATCTTGTTTATTTTCTAACATTGGTATTAAAGCAAGGTTAATTTTTTATATGTTATATGCATGCCTAAATCTGCATTTTGGATTTGTGAATAATGCTATGAATATCTACGAATGTCATGATTGTTGATATGCTATTTTATATCATATGTGTTTTACGGTTCTGTTTTTGTTTTTACTCGTTTTGTTCCCAATAATCCAACATAAAATTTTCATTTTTTCTTTTTTTCTCAGCTATTAGGAAGATATTGTTGAATGTCTTCAACAGTAAACATTGAATGGTATTAAACACAAAACATAAAATGTTGTTTTTTTTAAGATAATGTTGACAGTCTTCAACAATGACAAATGCATGGTCTTCCACAGTGAAACATAGTTCTTATGAAAACTTTAAAAAATCAAAAAATGCAATAACTTAATGCAGAGAAGAAGAAGAAGAGACTTCTTCCTCTTGTATAACCAGAGGCATGTGGCCTTTCACATAAGTTGAATTACGTGGTTTTTCTAAAAAGTGCATGGAGAAGAATGGCTACTGTTTTTGTCTTATTATAATTAATGTAACTTTTGAGTTTTCAAAAGCAGTGTCCATATGCCACGAATTGTTTTTAAATGCAAATCTTATATATATATAAGAGACTTAACAAACAGTTTTTTGTTTTGGATATATGTTTTCAATTAAATGTAACATAAAGAATTAGAAATTCGTTTTCTAATTTACACAAACTAATTAAGTTAGTTAAATTAGTTTCTAATTAATATAAAATATTAGAAATTAGTTTGTTTTAATACAAGAAAACTAATTTGTTTAGTTAAAATTAAAAAGGAGTTTCCTTAGAAATTAGTTTCTAATTAAACCAATATAAATTGATTAGTTCAATTATAATTTAAATTAGAAATAAGTTTCTAATTCAATTTGAATTATTCACATTTGAATACGATTAGATTAGAAATAAGTTTCTAATTTATCATAAATTAATAAAATAATTTGAATAGTTCAATAAATTGCTAATAGAATTAAACTATTTCTATAATATGAGCATTAGTTCTTTATGTGTTAGACAAAATAATTTGTTTATTTTCTGCACTCTTCTTATTCCTGAAAATTTGTTTTTCAGGAAGATGTCTATTATTAAGCAGACACTTAAACTTATTCGATGTGAGGCACAGAAGAGATGAATTGGCAATATGTATGTAAAATTAGTTAACATGCGTTTAATTCGTTGAGATTGTCTAACACAATATATTATTTTAGTTAATAACATAATGCAAGAATTATACTTTAGAGGTTGTCGAGCTTATACGAATGTTGAAGTAAAGTACATGACTTTGCTTGCAACATTACCTCAACCTCAAGGTGAACTATTACAAATGCTCTGGAATATTATATCTAACGAGAAGACTTATAATTTGTTAGTGATGACATTTAGACTTTATATCCTCCAGGTCTTCCAATAGAAATAGTAAGAGTTATTCTACATCGAGCTTTGCGAACTGTGTCACACAAACTTGTGAACTCATTTCCACGTAGGATTTATTACTTATAGAATGTTAGTACGTTATAATGCATTTAATATAATATGTTATTTTATAAGAAAAAATTCTTAAAATTTATCTAATATGTTTACATGAATTTTATATAAGAATTCGTCTAGAGTAAAGTAATTAGGATTTGATTGTTGAATGAACAATGATTAAACACATTTGTAGACTTTTGATTTCATAAGCAATCGTGATCGAATTATTTACTCTATAAACGATTAATGTGACATTATCATGCATATGTTTTTTTCTTATTATAGAAACTTAGTGTTTCAAAATGGCCAGGTGAGAAACTCAATGGTGACAATTATGAAATCTGGAGTATCAAAATCCAATATGTACTGGAAGAGCAAGCAGCTTTTGAACCATTAAACCTAACCATGGACGTTCCTGAAGAGGGCCCTATAACCAACATAGGAGGGACCATGATGCATATGAATTATGAAAAAAGAAGAACTCTTCTGCTTGCATCACGTTGATAAGTAGCATGGATAATGATATCATGCATAAGTTCTGTAAATTTGAAACTGCAAAGGACATGTGGTCCGCAATCTCTGCTCATTTTGGAGGTGCTTCAGTGACTAAAGTGAGGTCACTTACTAATAAGTTTGATACTTATAAGAAGCGCCTAGATGATGCAATGTAAAACTATCGAAGGAAAATGTCCAACATGGTAAGTGAGTTACGCAATGTTAGTCATGACCTTTCTAATGAACAACAAGTGTAAGTTGTGATTTGTTCGCTACTTCAAAGTTGGGAGCATATAAAGGTGCACCTAACTCATAATGAGAACATCAAGATAATGGAAGATGCTACGAGGCATCTCATCTTAGAGGAGGAGCTCTTGAAGCCTCAAAGATGTCTTCTGAGGGATATACAGTTAGTTCTAGCTCACATGAAGCTATGAACAAGAAACGCAAGCATCATGATGGATATAAGTAGAAGAAGAATAAGAAATTCAACCACTCTCCTTAGGAATCTAAGAAGACAAAATGGAACCAATGTGGAAAGGGAAAACTTCCTTTCAAAAAGAAGAACATGAAACATATGAAGTGTTATAATTATAGGGGTCACTTTGCTCGAGATTGTACCAAACTCAAAAAGTTACAACTTTATAGTACAAACATTTGTTCTATGAATATTTCTTGTTCTATTTTTCTAACTGAATCATATCCTTTGTGGATTGCAGACTCAGGAGCAACCAACCATGTAGCGAAGGATAGAGATGCCTTCGTTGAGTTTCGTAAACTCCTATATGGTAGTCGATGGCATTATGTAGGTGACAATTCGAGAGTTATTGTACAAGGAATTATCACATATAAGTTGGACATGTGAAGAGAACGACCCCTCATCCTACATGAAGTATTACTTGCTCCACAGATTCATAAGAATCTTTTATCAGTGTTAATGTTGGTTAAACTTGGTTTTAATATAAATTTACACAAAGATGGAATGGATTTGTATCTTGGATATATTAATTATGGTCATAGTTTTTTATTGGATGGTTTTATTGCACTGGATGCGTTAAAGGAAAATAATAACATTAGTTATTCATTATTTACATCTAGTAATTCCAACAATGATGCAATTTTGTGGCATGCTAGACTATATCATATTGGTCAAAATCAAATTAATCGATTAACTAAAGAAGGGCTTTTAGGTAATCTAAGTTAAGTAGATCTACCTACATGTGAGCATTGTTTAGCTAGTAAAATGGCAAGAAAGCCATTTGGAAAGGAAACATGAGCTTTATATCTATTATAATTAATTCATTCTGACATCTGTGGTCTAATGAACATAAGGGCTAGATGTGGGGTAGTTTATTTCATCACATTCATAGATGGCTATACTTGATATGGTCATGTCTATTTAATTTCTCATCAATCAGAAGCATTTGATTGTTTCATAAAATACAAGAATTTGGTTGAGAATCAATTAGATAAGAAAATAAAATCATTATGAATTGACTATGGATAAGAATACTTGTTAGAAAAGTTCAAGGCTTTATGTGATGAGAAAGGAATAGAAAGACAATTAACAATTCCTAGAACCCCATAACAAAATGACATTGCTGAAAGACGAAATAGGACGTTATTAGAAATGATTAAGTCCATGATGGGCCACACAAATTTACCAAACACTTTTTGGGGTGATGCGTTGCTAGCAACCACATATGTACTTAATCGTGTACCCACAAAATCAATTACTAGCACACTATATGAGTTGGAGACTGGTAGGAGACCTAGTCTATCAAGTCTCAGACCTTAGGGATGTGCAACTTATGTTCATGATCTCGCTCATAAATATGAGAAATTAGGCTCAAGAGGGAGAAATATTATTTTTTTAGATACTCAGAACACTCAAAAGGATATGTGTTTATTAGTGAACAAGGTAATAGAGGTGTAATTGAATTTGAATCACGAGATGTAACATTCCTAGAGAATGATTTTCCCAAGCAAGGGGAAATAGGTAAAGACTTATTGTTACATGATTCGCTTGATCAGAATGATTCTGTTATGAAGAATCAAGATGAGGAACTTCAACCAAGTGGGAGCAATTCTATAGAAAGGTTCTCTATGATGACTAATCTAAGTGGGAATCAGATCAATCATGAATTTATTTATGATGAACCTTAATTAAACTGAAGTAATCGAGGAATAATTCTTCGACGTCATTTTGAGATTAAATGAGAAATTAATATGATTTTTCTGCGAGAGGAAGAAGAGACAAGGAATGTAAATGAGGCTCTTACTGGCCCTGTTAAAGAAGAATGGATGAAAGCAATGAAAGAAGAAATGACTTCTTTAAGATCCAATCAAGTATGGGACTTGGTTAACCTCCCTAAAGGGCAAAAAGCAATTGGGACCAATTGGTTTCTCAAAATAAAGTGAAAAGCTGATGGTAGTATCGAAAGATATAAGGCATGCCTTGTAGCAAAAGGATATACATAACAGGAAGGAATTGATTGCGAGGAAACTTTTTCACCTGTTATGAAGTTTGCTTTAATCCGTCTTATTCTGGCTATAATAACCAGTATGGATCTTGAATTACATCAAATGGATGTAAAAATAACTTTTCTTAATAGAGAATTAGATGAAGAAATCTATATGGAACAACCTGAAGGTTTCATCAAGGCAGTTCAAGAAAATAAAGTGTCGGTTACTAAAATCAATTTATGGCCTAAAGCAGTCTTCAAGACAATGGTATATTCGTTTTCATAACGTAATCATTTCATATGATTTTCAATTGATCGATGAAGACCATTGTGTGTATGTTAAGAGATCCAAAGATAAATTCATGATTTTACTTTATACATGGATGATATATTGATTGCTTGTAATGACTTTGTGTTTCTTACGCAAATAAAAAATTGGTTATTATATGAATTTGAAATGAAAGACATGGGTGAAACATCATACATTCTTGGAGTCAATATTTCAAGAGATCGTTAAACGACATTGTTATCGCTTTCATAAGCGATGTACATTCAAAGAATTCTTGAACGATTCCATATGAAAGATTACAAACCAATTGATAATCCTATTGCTAAAAATGAAGACCTTAGTAAGAGAAATTGCCCATCAACGCCACAAGAAAGCAAACAAATGAAGAATGTCCCTAATCTAGTGCAGTTGGAAGTCTTATGTACGCAATGATGTGTACAAGACCAGATATTTGTTACGCTGTTGGGATGGTGAGCAGATATCAATCAAATCCAGGCCAAGCACATTGGAAAGCAGTAAAGAGAACATTGTGGTATCTAAAGGCACTGTAGACTATGCATTGTATTATCAAGGCAATGATCTATATATCTAAGGATATACAGATGCAGACTGGGGAGGAGATTTTGATGAAAGAAAATCTACGTCAGGATATGTATTTTTACTAAACCATGGAGCAATATCATGGAAAAGTAAGAAACAATCCTGCGTTGCATTATCCACAATGGAAGCTGAATT
>JANJEY010000007.1:49120902-49132161 GCA_024703695.1 Erythroxylum cataractarum
ACAATACCCAAATCAATTAAAATAGGATAACACAATCAATTCCTAATGAGAGAAAGAAACAACAAAATAATAAAAAAATACTTAACCCTAGTCGTCGACGTCAATGTCACCTCTGAACTGACGTCGGGATGCCTAGCCCTTTATGGGTCTTTCTCGAAAAATGCTTCAGTCCCCATTCCAATCCCTAACCAAAAACCCCTTAATTAACCCTTAATTTGTTTAAGCCCAACTATGCCACTATTTATGATGTGACAAATAAGTTTGAATGGTCATGTTTCTGTTCACTCCTCCCAGTCTCTTGTGCCGCAGCTTTTCTCTAACTTCTCACTGTTCAATCTTGCAAGCTTCTCTTCACGCCTGTGCCACCAAGCCTTTCTCCAGCAACCAAGTAGCCCAACTAAGCCCTTTTCACGCCTGCGTGCAGCTGCTTTCACCGTGTCCCTGTAGCGTCTGATGGGACAATTAAGTTGCCCCCTCTTTAAAACCTCATGCAACGCAGCACACAGACCACCAAAGTTTTAATCTTCTTTTTCTTTTTTTATTTTGTGCCTTTTTTTGTTAAACAATTGTGCTCCAATTTACTTTAGAAAATCTTATCTTTTTGGTCTCAAATAAATATCAACATATCCAACCTAGCAGTAAATACAAATTGAACACCAATTAAACATTTTGTCTTAAAAATAGGATTGAAATCACATAAAAATACATAAGAAAATATAAGATAATTCAATCCTATCAAATACTCCGCACTTAGCCTTTGACCGTTCTCAGGCAAAACATCAAAAGTAAGCTCAAAGGCCCGAAACATTTACTCAATTCTCATAGTTTTCAAGACAATATAATCACAAGTAAAGATGAGTGACTTTTAAAAATCATATTCTTTAGCCTTTTATCGTTCTCAGGCAAAACATCATAAGTAAGCTCAAAGACTCGAAACATTTACTCAATTCCCATATTTTCCAAGATAATATAATCACAAACAAAGATGAGTGACTTTCAAAATCATATTCTTTTACTCATGATCAATCAACATTCTTCATCTTCAAAAACTGAGCAATCTAATGGTAGACTCGAAAATGTGTTTTACTAAAATATATCCATGGGTACACTCAACACCATTCATGATCATGATAATCAACAACTTTGCATATCATTTCATTTCTCCGCTGCTAATGTTCACATGCAAAATCATAAATCAAAGGATTTTTTAGGGTTATAACGTGAGTAAAGGTAAAGTGCGATGTATTTGGGTCAAGTAGCATAGAAGTCAACAAAGCTAATAAAACAAAATAACACTCATCAAAAACTAGGTACCGTCAGCTATGGCGAATGCAACATTTACATTTCACAACCCCATTCAAATCTCATACACAAACCACATAAAGCATATATCAATCCGAAGGAATCACTCATATAATTTATGCTAATGAAATCACAAGAGTGAACATTCCAAGCTAACCTCTACCTCATATCAACATACTCAAATAACACATCCATTACAACTCTAGGAAAATGTATCAACTATAAACAATTTTCAACACATATGCAATTCCTCCTTGATACATTTATTTTAAACAATGTTTTTTCAATATTTTTCATTCTCTTTTCTTTTTTCATTCTTTTTTTTTCTTTCTTTCTTTCTTTTCTATTTTTTTTCCTTTCTTTATTTTCCTTATAAAAATTAAAATAAATTACATCAACATGAGAATTTCAGTGAGAAGACATAAAATAACATCCCAACATTATAACCAACCCTCACATATGTACACCCCGACACTTAGAATTTTGTACATCCACAAACTCAAGAGTCACAAATGTTCGACTAGCTTTATAACTTGGGTAGGACATTTGGTTAAGTTTTAAAGCATAAAATGTGGTTCATACAAAAAAAGACTAAAGCTCAAAGGGGTTTACCAAGAAAAAAATCATGTCAATAGGATAAGTTATTTATCCAATGCATTTTATGAAAAACGAAGAATGCCTAATCATATCCATATTAATGCATGTGATAAAAATGTGGTCTCAAATAGAAATTCAACGCAAAATTAAAATGTACATGTCATGAAAGTCACATATTATCAAAAGGCAATAAGACTGATATGGATGTGTCAGTCAAATAAGGCTCAAAATCTCATCGGCTTTGTCTACTATTAGTCACTACTCTTCTAAAAATAATGCATATCGACCAATCACAAGAGCAAAAGTACATGCTAAAGTAGCTATGAAATTATCTAGTCAATCCACACTCTAATCATGATTATATATTCCCAGAAGTAATAAAAAATAAGAAAAATATTTGTTTCATTTGTTTTATTCTTTCTCTCATTTTAATTGAAAACTTAAAAACAAGTAAAATAAACAAATTCAAAAACACTCATGCGTATAAAAAGTAATGCATAAATGTAAAGGAAAAGAAATTTACTTCCCTTGGTTTACCTCCCAAGAAGCGTCTTTGTTTAGGGTTGTTGGCTCAACTCCTTCTCCTTACGTGATAAAATTGTGATCTTTGGGTATTACAGTTTGCGCCATTTCCACGCGAGTTAGTTCCGAATAGGACCTTTATTGGATCCTGTTTTCATAACCCAACCTCTTGCTTTGATAATCAAAAATCGCATACTTTATATCATTGTAAAGATAGAAAAACAAGAGAAAACTTAGACAAATTCCACATAGATAATACAAAATTTCTTTTAAAATCAGAATACCGATTTTACCCTCATGAAAAAAACTTGGAATTTATCCCAACATCACTTTCTCTATTACAACATCATTCAAAGCAAACCAACCTCCAATTGGAATTCATCCAACACTCAAACCTCAATTCATATGACTCTTCATATTCAATAACATCTTATCATTCACCACAAATCATATCTTTCGTTTCCATAATTCACTTATTTATATATATAACAATAGTTCATACATCAACTCAACTGGATAGCTTCTTTAGTATATATCTAACTCAAGTCACATCATCCATACATAATTTATATTTCATATCCATACACAAATCCATGACTCATTAACATCATAAATAAATGTTTACAAAACTTTAATGGCATTTTCAAGCCACATTACATCATCAATATCGAAATCCAAAATAATAAAGATGCAAAACCCAATAATTTCTCGAAATACATCTGAAGCCTTGTTTTACATAAATTACTCAAAACACAATAAAACATGCAAATTCGAAGTGATATCTTGACTTTCTTTCACTCGATCTTTTGCTCGTCACCTGAATAGGGAAAGAGAGTAGGGGTGAGCTTAAAAGCTCATAGTTAACATGCTTATAACAGAAAAATAAGCAAAATCATTCAAAAAGTTCATTGCCATAGAAATTTCTTATTGAAATCCATAAAACACTTGTTTCTTAACTTCTTATTATGAAATCAAATTTACAAACCCCTAAACATGAATGCATCAACTTTTTCACAAATCATAAACACATAAGAACATCAGAGATGGTTTGGGTGGATCCTTAACAGAATGTACTACACATTTCCCATAAGGGTCCTATGTAGCTGTGAATAGAACGTACTATCGCAATTTTACAAAGTGATCTTGCATAACCGGAAACTTATGAGAGTCCGTGAAGGAACTCCATGTCACTAGCAGGCAGGCGGGAGAAGCCTTTAGACAAGTGAACTTGACTTAACTTAGGGGACCACCACAAACCCACATAACATGTAATTCATGACTTGAAAACTAATTGCCCAAATGGCATATTTTTGAAAACTTGTCTTTCATGAGCATGACATATTTCATATGCATTTCCAAAACTCAATTTCATAAACATAAAGTCTTTTCAAAATCATTTCCATATCACAATTTATCATCCAAAATTCATACACCAAAACATGTAGAAATTTTTTTACAAATCATTTAAAAGCAACAATTTCCATAATGATAAAGCAATGAGAAATCATTTTATTCTTTTGATTAAAAAGAAAACATAATGGCTCATTATCTAATTATAACCATGAAACCCACTTTATTTCCTTGCTTAATACTTATTCAAAAAGCCTCTACTCTCCTTGCTCCTGTTTCCTCTTTTGATTTCCTTCATCAAAGGCAAAATTTCCAAATCAATAGGAATCCAAAATTGAGACACCCAAAGAAACAAATCACCAAAATTGACCTTAGAAAACTCAAACTTATACATTTCTCAAGATATCTAAATCAAAACCTTTTTTATAAAATCCAACAAATCATAAATAATCTTACCTTGATCCTTCACCAAATGAAGAGTTCCTAGGCTCTAATGGAAGCTCTCATCCTCCTCTTCCTTTTTCCTCGAACAAACATCAAAATCCCTCTTGAAGGTTTAGAAAAATTAAGACCTAGCATTTTCTTTCTTCTTTCTCCTCTTCTCCACTGAGCTCTCTCCTCTGTTCTCTCTTTTCTTTGTTTTTCTTCCCAATTTCGTGCTTCTCCTTCCTTAAAAAGCAATACCAACTTTTATTTACAAGTTTGTCATTAATGCTTAAGTGTTCTTCCCAAAATGCCCTCATACATATACACTTTTGCTAATTAATTCAACTAATCCATATTTTAAAATTCGACCAACATCAACATAATAATTAACTCCAAATCAAATAATTAATCTAGCAAGCCCACAAAATTCATTTTATTCGTGCTTAACTTCTTCCAAAAACAAGACCCTTTTTTTCTAATCATGTAATTGAAGGAATTTGATATCACTTCCTTCTAGAGAAATTTTCCTCATTGTCTAAATTTTCTAATGACACCAACATCATTTAATTTGGTTCAGTAATTTAAAAGTTATGACCTAAACACTTTCAGACTGTTACTAAACCGAGACTGTACACTATACCCAACATCACTCCAAAAATTGAAAGTCTTAAGGAATAAATTAAAATTTGATTCCTTAAGATAACTTGTAACTCCATGTCTCTAGTTTATTTTGAAATAAGAATAAACTCAATTGGATCTCTACAGATCGAGATATGGCCAAAATACTGAAGTATGTTCAGAAGAATATCCAACTCATACTCTTTTAACCAATCCTCTCACCTTGATTCAATGCATCTTTTTCAAATTAATATGAAAACTTACAAATTTTTATGGATAGGTAGTGGAATACCTTATAAATCAAACGCTTCAAAAATTAGGTAAATCGAAGATCAGACGAAAAAGTTATGGCCAAAAAAGTGGACTATGTTTAGAAGATTGCCTTTCTTATACAATTAGGGAAGTCGCGATCGTGCACATGCATGACTGCGATATCCGGATGGACCAGCGGAGTCATGATCATGCGCATGCACGATCGTTACATTTTGATGGTCCTACAAGGTCGCGATCGTGCGCATGCACGACCGTGACATTCGGGTGAACCTGCGACTCTTTTTCTTAACCGACAACCTAAATTCTAAACTCTATAACTTTTGCTCCAGAACTCTAAATTTTACAAAGTTTATATCAATAAAAAGCTAAAAGAAAGATATACAACTTTTATATAGAACTTAAAAGCAAATTATACCTCTATAGGGGTCAAATTTTACTTCAAAGTGGTTGTCCTGAAGTTCATTCTAAACAACATCCAAACTTCAAAAAATCATAACTTTCAGCTCTGATATCAAAAAATGTCATACTTTATAGCGTTAGAAAGATAGAAAGATAAGCTACAACTTTCATGAAGACAAATTTAGCTAATTTCACCTAGATCAACCTAGAAAATTTACGCAAGTTTAGATCAAAATTCAACTCTCTCCTACTATTCATTCAAAAATCCCATCATTTCAACTTTTTATTCTAGTCATTTCCACTCCATTTATACCCTTAAATTTATAAGTTTACTAAAAAATATCATAATCATCAAGAAACAAAATCAATTATTCACTCTTCATATTCTGCATTTTACATTTTCTATTTTTCTTCTCAACTTCCATTTAAGCTCAATATCATCCACAAACATATTATAGTCCATGATTAATCATGAACATCAATAACAAAACATACACACATATACCCACTCGTCATCAACTTATTAGATTCACTACCTTAATCTTGTATATCATTTCAAATTCAAGAATTCTCCTTTTTCTTTACTCATCATTAATCACTAACAACTTCTCATTTAGTAGTTCTAACTTCCAAGAAAAGTTCGGGGTCCAACATATAGATCATAAATTGATTTGTGAATGTTTTGGATTTGAAATGGAGTTGATAATGAGGAGTGATGAGGTAGAAAAGGTGATCTTGGTATGAGTTGTGTTAGAGTAAGATTTGGAAACAAAATTTTGGTAGTTGAGCTGGAAAATGTTGCAACAACATGACCTATGAGTATGCTTATGTGTTTTGGCCATAACTTGGTTAGTAGTTGTGCAATTGAGATGATTCTTAGTTTGGATTAAACTAGCAACATAGGGATACATTTTGCATGAAGACGTCGAATTCAAATTCTGTCATTAAAAGTTTCCAATGTTGACTTGAAGTTCAGTACTAAGTGTAGGAAAAAGTGCAGAAAAACTGGATACATATTGGGCTTTTGTTCTGTTTTCTTGATGAATTAATGTGAATCTTTTTCGGTATTTTTGCGATGATGTAAAATTAGTCTAAAGCTAAAGAAAGGGATTAATGTGGTTTCTAGAAACGTAAAGGATTAAGGTGATAGATAGAAGTGAAATGAACGCGGAAATAAAGTTGAATATGTGCAGAAAATTGATGATGAATGCATATATATGTGTATGCTCTGTTATTAGTGTTTATGATCAATCATGGGCTATAATTTGATTATAGATGATATTAATTTGAAATGGAGTTAGAATAATAGATAAATGATGAGTATTGAACTAGAAATGATAGACTAAGCATGAGGGATTGAATGTTCCATTGATATAAAGTATGGAATTTTTAGACATTGGAGTAGAGAGATATGACCATTAGAAGTTTATGATGCTGCATGGGATGGGCATTCAAGATAGTTACATTATTTTGAAATTTTGACCCTTATAGAGGCAAAAAATTTTTCTAAATCTTCATGGAAGTTGTAGATCTAGAATTTCTCTTTCAAACGGTCTTTAAATGACCTTAATCCAATATTTGTAGTGAAAGTTATGCCTATTTTACCAATTCAGGTTTGAAGGAGAAATGGGGGAAGGGAGAAGTCGCGATCGCGACAGAACGCGCCCGCGACCCACCGATTTCACCCCAATCTAAACATACTCCACTCTTTTGACCATAACTTTGTTTTCCGACCTCCAAGTGATTTGATTTTTAAAGCATTGGATTCACAACACATTCCTCCATCTCTCCATAAAAATTTATAGCTTTTGGTTTTGACTCGAAAAATATTGACTGAATCAAAGTAAGGGTATCGGTTGGAAGAGCATGAAGTGGATATTTTATTGAATATGTTCCAGTATTTTGATGATATCTTGATTTGTAGGACTCGAAATGAGATTATTTTTAATTTGGAGTAAACTAGAGAAATAGGGATACAAATCATATGAAGAAGTTGAATTTTGATTTAGTCTTTAATATGCCTAATTTCTGGATGGAAGTAGTGTATAGCATACTGTTTTTGAATATGAACAGCCAAAAAATATTTATGGCTTATCTTCCAAATTATTGAACCAAATTAAGTGATTTTGGTGTCAATGGAAAGATAAGACATAGAGGAAAATTTTTTTAGAAGAGATTGTGACCAAATTATATCATTTTCACTTTTCTAATTGAATGTGAATAGTAGACCCGAAAGTGTGACTTGGAAAAATTCTAAAGTAAGTCAATGAGAAAGGAATGGAGATTTTAATGGTTTTAGTGAGGAATAAACCTAAGTATAAATTATATTTAGATGAGTTTTGATATGAGAATGATTTTGTGATGAAATTAATGGTAAAATTCCTGGGACTATCATAAGCATGCATTGTACATATTTCATTTTAGGCATGTGCATTGTTAAACACTTATGATTGTACAAATTGTGATGTATGTGTATCTTGCATAAATGGTTTGTGTAAGTTAAATTTCCTCATTCAGGTATTCCTAAAATTTGGAAACAAATGCTAATCGGGAGCATACTATGAGTAGACCTAGATGGTCTCTTTCCATTGTTTGTTTTGTTTGTCTTTTTGGTATTTATTGATTTTTGAATGATTATGTGAATGTGATTGATTGTATTGGTTTCCAAACAGGAGGTCCAATGATTGTGATGCTTGGTTGAGATATTGAAGTGTTGCTTGTATGTGAATTAGATGAACTAAGTGTATATAATTTGATTATAAATGTGTTTTCAATGAGCATTTTCATGTAAGTGAAAATATGATTCTCAACTTAATGTTGAATGCTGGATAAAGGTCCGATGATATGGAAATGTGATTGAATGGGATCATAAAAATGTGATTGATGCATTTCATTTCATGAATGCTAATATGTGTTTAATTGTTGATATTTTTAATTATTTACACTTAGCAATTAATGATACAAAAATGTTTAAGATACTCACTTTAATTCATATGTGATTTTAGGTACAATTTGGAAGAAAAGAAATTAAAGTGAGTCAAAAGTATCCAATTTGGGACATTTTTCGAAGATTAGTACCTGTTTGTCTTCATGGAGTGGACAAAGAAAATTAAAAGATAAAAATTGGAAGACAAAGAAGAAGACAAAATTTAATGCAAAAAAAAAAGGAAAAAAGAGCAGCATGAAAACGTTGCATTGAAGCAGCATTAACACTGCTTGAAAATGCAGCGTTTACTGCTTCAACACAACAACGCTGCATAGAGGAGGAAAACGTAGACGTTTAGTGCAAAGAGGCGCGGCAGGTTTTAAGAAACACAGTGAAGCGACGTCGCACAAGGAAGAAGCAACAGAGAGGAGCAGTGTAAGGTTTATTTTGATATTGACCCTTATTGGTCTTGTCAAGCTACAATAAAGACACGCAATAAAGGAGGAAGCAAGGATATTAAATCGGTAGCTACGCAGAGGGCTACAGGTGCACAACACAAGGAAATTAGCGTAACAGCAACGTAAGTGATGCTAGCAGCAAACGAGGAGCCACGAGCTGGGAGAAGGGTTTGTGTGTGCAATGAACAGTGCGTGAAGCTACATTAAAGAAGAGGGCTGCGTGAAGAACAAATCAAAGGGGTATTTAAGTAGGGACATTGAATGGGGCTGAAGCTTTTTTATCAGAAAATACCTATAAAAAGCTAAACGTTTCGATGCCGGTTTGGAGGTAATATCGACGCCAACGACCCGGGTTAAGTATTTTATTATTTCTTTCTCTCATTAGGAATTGATTATATTATCCTATTTTAATTGATTTGGGTTTCGTGTATGGATAATTGGATTTTCGTTATTGTTTGGTTATTTATGTATGAACCCATTGGGTCTTGTGAGTTGATGATTTTAATGTGTTCATTGAATCGTTAATTTCAAACCCATTGCTAGAATTTCGATATAATCCGTAATTGTTATGTTGAAATTCATATGTAGCGACTAATGATTCGTAATAATTAGGGATAACATGACCTAGGTTAAATGATACATCATATGTGGTTGTTACCTTGATTAATAAGTTTTCCTAATTCGTAATGCTAATACCTAATTAAATCTAGAGATCGTATCCTAGGTTATTCGGTGGTTAGATTTAATTAACAATCGTATCTTGATTAAACAATACCTAAGGGAAAAGTAGAGTTAATTTTTAACCTATGGTTAATAATTGCTAGGAGAGGTTAAAGAACAACAAATTAATAAAATATACCTAGTCAGGGTGTAGGCCAAGATTGAACCAAAGAACCGGGTCCTTACTAAATTATCCACTTTTCTCATTTTTTCGCATGTTTTCTTTAATTTGTTTTTATTAGTTAGTTCTATTTTAATTCCTTCTTTAAAAATCCAAAACCCCCATTTTTCTAAACACCGATTAATTTCATTTCATAAACTTTACACACACTCTCTGTGGGATCGACCTAGACTAGCCACTCTACAGTAGTAGTCTAGTTATTTTATTTTGACTAACGTTATGACGCACGATCAACTATCCTTTTGAGTGTAACTTTTGGCAACAAATCTGACTTTATAACTTTCAATATTGCCTTGTGAGTCACATTTGGTCTTAAAGACCCATTTACAACCCACTTATTTTCAACCTTCCGACTACTTAACTAATTCCTAGACATTATTATCATCTATTGATTTCAACTCTTCTTTCATAGCGTTGAACCATTTTTTAGAATTGTTACATTCCATGACTTGTTTGAACGAGCATGGATCTTTATCAATGCTCAAGTTATATTCATGTTCAAGTGACTAAATTTCATAGTCATTTGAAATAGCTGGTCTTTTTTGCCTTGCAGACCTTCATAATGTTACGTCTTGTGACATTACTTGATCATTTGTAACTTGATCACCATTAGCTGCTTTGCCATAATATGTTCAATTATGGAATTGGAACATTAATTTGTTGTTTTGATATGTTGTGTATCTATGATGCAACAAGAGGAATAACAACTAGTGGAATCACATCTGATGTGGTAGTGTCTACTCGTCTTGGAGTAGTTTCTACTCGATTCTCGTGAATATCCACCTATCGTGATTCTCCACTCTCACTGATTTTACCATTCTCAATAAACTGAGCATTACCAGACTCAAATATTCTTGTACTATGGTTAGGACAACAAAATCTATACCCCTTGTATTTTTCAAAATAGTCAATGAAAAAACCATTAATAGTTCTTACATCAAGATTCTTTTCATGTGGATCATACAACTTTACTTCTGCCGGACAGAAGGTATTGTAAATTAGGTTTCCTTCTTGTCTATAGTTCATAAGGTGTCTTAGGAACTACTTTACTAGGAATCCTATTAAGCAGATACATAGTGGTCTTTAATATATGCATCCACAATGATAATGGTACAGAACTATAACTTAACATACTCCTAACCATATCTATAAGACTACAATTTTTCCTTTCGACTACACCATTTTTCTATGGTGTACCAGGAATTATGTATTGTGCACATATGCCTCAACTTGCAAGAAACTTTGCAAATGGACTTGCACAATGTCCACTTTCATCAAAATTTTCATAATATTCACCACCTCTACCAAACCTCACCATCTTTACTTTTCTATCTAGCTGCCTTTCCATCTCATTAATGAACACCTTTACGATGTCCACAGACTAAGACTTCTCATGCAACAAATAAATATAACCATATCATGAGAAGTCATCAATAAAGGTAATGAAATATTTTTTTCTCCCCCAAGAAGGAACGTCGAAAAGACCA
>JANJEY010000007.1:49209104-49223339 GCA_024703695.1 Erythroxylum cataractarum
AAGTGGCCAACATAACCGGGAACCTAATGGGTCACACGCATAAGAGTGTCTCGGAGAATTTGTAAAATAGTTTTGGATAGAGATCCAATATGGAGAGCAATCGGATTAATTGGATCCCGATGAGATCAAGATATGTCCCGATGAGAGGACATCGACATTGCTGAAAAAGGTTTCCGGGGGGTTTTTCCCATATCGGGACCCGATAGGCTGGTAGGACCGATCCCAGTGTGACTGGACAACTTCAGCATTTATATATATAATTAATTAATTAATTAATTAATTAATTAAAGAATTAATTAATATATATATATATATATACAATACGTGGAAGATGGAGGAGGAGCTCATCCTTTTAACTTTGTTATATATATATATATAATAAGGCTATACGTGGATGGCAAGAGAAGCTTCCATTTTTTCCTTGTCATCTTTGTATTAAATAGCAAAATGACAAAATGAAAGATGGAAAGATGAGCATGATCGTGGCTTTTGGATGTAGAGAGTAAGAGTGAATGTGTTATGTCTGTAAGAAAAACAAAACCTCGATCGACAGGAGAACATCCGCAAAAGAAAAGACTAAGAAATCATCTGATGTATCAATAAAAGCTAAGATGATTCTACAGAAAGAGGAAAGTCGGGTTCAACAATCATCTCAACAAGTGTTAGTAAAGAGAAAGGCGGAGACACTTCAATCAAAGAAATCTAAACAATTAAAATGGTCACCAAGACTTTTGAGCTCATGACAACAAGAACAGAAGAAGTAGAAAGCTCTGAATCTTAGTGGAGATTCTGAAAAGAAAGAGAAAAGACAGCAAACTATTAGATCAATTGTCTCTATTTTGCAAAGTCAATCATCAAAATCATCTAGAGAGATAGAGATAAAAAAGGAAGTTAGTATTTGAGAGGAAGAAGCCTCAACTACAACTTTCTTCTAAACCAACAGAAGAACGAAAGAAGGTAAAGCCCAGTTAGAAAAAGGTTTCTTCATCTGATGTTCAACAAAAGGTGCAGACAGTTGAACACCAATTGGAACCTTACAATCTTTCTCAGCCAATCAACAAAAAGGATTTTAGAATGAAAATTATAGAAGAATCAGTACCTGTTTGAAGTAGAAGCTCAATTATTATCAAAGAACCTTCGAAAAAGTCAGTCAAGGTACAAGTTGAACCTATACCGATTAATGATCAGACAATACATCTTCTCAGTCATAAAGAACGAATACTATATGGTATTCTACAAGATGAGAAGGCAGAACCATATCCAATGAAGAATTCAAAGGATCCGTATACAATCCATCAGATTACGAACAGAACATCGATACAAATTATGCCAGATATATAACCAAGATGTTCAACCCTTGTGAAAAACGAAGAAATAGGGAAAACGAAGATTTTTCCTGACAGGAATGAAGATGATCTTATAGAAAAGCATATTCAAGTAGCTATGAAGAATATAGATGATGCATGTAATGCATCTCAACCTACAGGTATCTATGTTTCACATCACATTTCAAAAGCATCAAAAAGTCAATTTGGAGTTTCTACTATAGATACAAACTTCAAAGTAGTTAGTAAAGTGACAGAAGGACAGTACAGAAGTATCACAGTTGAAGGTATCAATTTTAACTTAGAAACATTTGTGCATTTAATCATGTATTTCAGACCTTTAGGTTTCATACCATCAGTCAAAGATGTGTTACACCATCTTAGGCAACCAAATCCTAAACTACCTAGACCTAATGATCTTGATCTCTCAGAAGGAAAACAAACCTTCAGACTACCCACAATCAAAATCATAAAGTTAGACATTTTACCTTCAGAACCATCTGATGTTGAAAACCTTCATTCACTTAGTGAAATACAACAAGATCCTACTGTTAATTCAAGAAATTGAGAAATTCATACTAAGGTTGATGAACTGGCTAACTTAGTGGGTGATCTTTATAAGGAAGTAGCACTTCTACAGATTACTATTGAACAAGACCTCAAGACGATCTGCATTGACATGCAACATATGTTTTCTGAAATTCTGAAGTGTCTACTATGAACTATCTTTTTTATTGATAACAAATAGGGGGAGAAAAAGAGGAGAACGAGAAGAGAAGATAGAAAGCATTGTATATATCTTACATGTATTTCTTATGTTTTTGCTTTGTTTATTATTCAACTAAATACTATTCATCTATTTGTCTGAATATCATTTTATCTTCTAAAATTATGATTATTTGTTATCATAAAAAAAGGGGAGATTGTTAAGTCAAAAGGACTTCACTTCTATTAATTTTGATGATAATCAAATAATAATAATCTTAGAAATGTATGAACTATTTTGATAAGTTTGTTAAGTGTGTAGAAAAATATAAGTAACACTTAGTTAAACCCAAAAGATGTGCGGTCAACAACAGACGATAAGTTAGCAACAGATGATACGTCAGCAACAGACGAATCGTAATAACAGATGAAGCTCAACAACAGACAAAGCGCAACACTAGACAAAGCATGACACCCGATGAAGCGCGATACAGACGAAGCGCAATATCAGACAATACGTGATAACAGAAGAAGTATTATTCCAAACGATACAAAAG
Source organism: Erythroxylum cataractarum (assembly GCA_024703695.1). Lineage (NCBI taxonomy): Eukaryota > Viridiplantae > Streptophyta > Magnoliopsida > Malpighiales > Erythroxylaceae > Erythroxylum > Erythroxylum cataractarum. Next base: position 49,211,692 of record JANJEY010000007.1, read on the forward strand.
GAAGATATTCTAGAATATCAGTTAGTTAATCAGTTGCAGTTAGTTACAGGATGCAACTAATAATGGTTTCTAGAAGATTCAACAAGCAGTTTCTTAAGAAGACAACTAGAGACTTAGGCTATAAATACTAGTTCTAGTCGAAGACTAAATAACGTTTTTACAAGAGAGAAAATTTTATCATACAATACTTAGAGAAATTTTGTATTCAAATGCGAAAGAAGAGAGTGAATACATCTATAATGTGAAGTTTAAAAATATCTTTCCTAGGGAGAGAAAAAAAAGGCTAGAGCCTGGAGAGGGTAAGATAGTAGATATAGAATACTTTGTGAGAGAGACCTAAAGAGGCTCTGCAAGTGTAGAAAGAATGCTTGCAAAGTTGAAGAGTATAGTGAAATCTCAGACAAACTCTGAGGACTGGAAGTAGCTCAAGGTTTGGGGTGAACCATTATAAAATCGCAGCGTCTATTCTTTAACCCTTATCATTTAATTTTCTTGTTGTTAGACTAGTAGATAATATTACTTGTGATTGCATTACTTATCAACTTTAGTAAAGTGTTTTTGTGATCATCTGAATTTTTGTAAAGAAATTCAAGAAATCTCAAAAGATTAATATTTTTGAAAAGATTACACAATTCAACCCCCCTTCTTGTGTATTTTACATATTATACCTGATTTCTATATTAACAAGTGATTTACTTAATTAACTTCCTTCTTTTTAGGGACCACACCTTCTACCACCTTACCACTCGTTAGAATGACTACCATACAATCTTGTTTCGGATTCATTTGGGTATTGCTAGGCAGCTTCCTTTTACCCCTTTCGCTCAACTCTTTTGCCACATGATTGATTTGCACCTCTAAATTTATGATGGCAGCTTGGTTGGACTGATTGTTCTGCTCCACTCTATTCATGCCTTGAGAGCTAACTTGAGCACTTTGATCCATCTTGCTCACAAGTTGAGTAAACATATCTTCAAGCCTATCTATTTTTTCTCCCAATGGGAAGGTAATTGTTATTACGCAGAAGATGAAGGAGGTGAATATTGCAGTTTCGGTGGCGCATGGAACCTAGATGGTCCCATTGGTTTTGCCGCCCCTTGATTTTTCTATGAAAAGTTCATATGAAACGTCCAACCTTAATTGTAAGTGTTTGAGAAAGGACCAAATCTCTGACCTTGTCTACCATTGTTTACATAGTTCACCTCTTCCTCTATCATTGTTGCCTTTATGTTCATACAACTAGCTTCAGTATGCCCAAATCTACCACAAAGAGTACAAGGATCGCTACAAGACTTGTTGTCATTCATCAGCATATTCAACTTCTTATTGATCTCAGCAACTTGGTAGGCCATGTCGAATTTAGACACCACTTCATTAAGAGTCACAGCTTTGCTCCTAGTCACCTTACAATGTGAATTATTTGCAACCTTTTTTAAAATATTTCATAATTCTTGGGAACTCAAGTTACTAATATTCCCACCAGCGTTCAAATCCACTAAAGTTTGATTGTGATTAGTGAGACCATAGTAGAAGAATTGGGTCAACAAGTATGTATCAAGTCCATAGTGGGGGCACTAGTTAAGGAGATCATTAAATCGCTCCCATGCTTCATGCAAATTTTCTCCTTCTTTCTGCGAGAACCAATGTGTCATCTTCCTAAGTTCGAGAGTTTTATGGGCTGGGTACCACTTCATCATGAAAGTCTCCATTACCTTATCCCATGTATCGATGGAATTGACCTCCAAACTCAATAACCAATTTCTTACTAATCTCTTCATGCAATAGGGAAAACACCTTAGCCTTAACTCATCTTCAATCAATCAATACAACGGAAGAGCTTGAACTGCCACATAGAAATCTCTCATGAAGGCTAAAGCATCTTCACTCGGCATCCCATTAAATTATGGAAACATCAATAGATGAATCTGTTCTAGCTCATAATTCCTTGCTGCTGCAGTCAATTGAATGCAGGAGGGGTTGCTAGCAATAAATGGCATCTGATAGTCTCGAATTCTTCTTACTACAGGATTAACAACAACCGGTTTATCTTGATTTCCTTCATGGAATTGTTCGTTCCCCATATCTTGTTCCTCATGCATAATCAAATTTTGATTATTGTTGTCCATCTCTCTTCTTCTTTGGGCATTGTTCTTTTTACAAGTGTGCTCAATTTTTGGATTTAATTCAATAAACTTATCATTATTTTAATTTCTTGAATGTCTTATGTGCATGCAGATCCTGAAATCAAACAAAGAGAAAGAGTTCAAGATTAATTAATTGAAGAAAACTTAAGGTAATAAATAAAATTTAAAAAATGTAACTAGAATTAATGGTAGCAAATATAAATTAGTCCCCAGCAACAGCGCCAAAAACTTGGTCGTGACAACTTGCAAGTGCACAGAGTCATTCCTAGTACCTACAAATTGAGTATTCTAAGGTCATCTCCCACAAGGACTAAGATACTCACTACTGAATAATCTTAATTACTTGAACGAAAATGAAAAGAAACTTAAAAGATGGTTGGAATTGTTTAGACAATAAATTGTAAATACAGGAAATAAACAAACAAGGGAAATTTAATGAATTAAACTTAGGGCTTTAGGGTTCACCAATTTAAGAGATTAATCAATAAATTATGGAATTGGCACAACTTTACTCATACTCTCTCTCAAAACATATAAGAACACCCAACTAGTTGATCACCATCTCTTAATGTGAAATCTAACTAGTCAAATTCATTAAGAACAAGCAACCATAAGTTATCACACTAGTTTAGGATATTTCTATCTCTAAATGTCATGTATTTATCTTCCTAGTGCATAAATCATACTTCACATCTCAGTACAACTTATGATTCCTAAGACTGCAGCTATGGTGATCAAGTATATAGACAACAGTGAAATGCAAGAAAGATAAACATAACCCAATAACTTTCATTCAACACCAATCAATCCATAAAATACAAATCCATCCTCTAAATAGGCTACATCCCTCACTTTAAATGGGGTTTAGTTCCAAAACATGATAACAGAATCCATACACATAATGACAAGCAACATTCAAGAAAGAGTAGAGAGAGAAGGTAGAGAGAACACAAAACAATATTGCTTTCAATGCTTGATTCCTTCCTCTTTTCTCCTCTTATTTTCCTCTTTTGGGTGCCTCTTTATGTTACAGCCTCGTTTTCCATGTCCAACCTCCCAATTAGGTCATAAAAATGAGTCTTGGGCTCAAAGAAACCTAGTTTTTGCTAAACAGGGGACGACAGATCGCCCTTGGGCCAACAAAGTCCATTAGGTGGACATAATGTCTGCTAAACGGACCTTTTCAAGTCTCTAGATTGAAGTTGGTCAGGCAATATCCGTTAAGTAGACATTATGTCCATTTAGTGGACCTTTCTGAGTCTCTGGAGTGGAATTGGCTAGGTAATGTCTGTTAAGCTGACATTATGTCTGTTTAGTGGACATACCCTAAGCCTTTACAAAAACATGCAATATTGACCCTTTAGATGATAAAATCTCTCCTCGGAGTCTTCATAAAAGTTGTAGAACTCGAATTCCTCTTCAAAAATGTACTTGAATGACCTTAATCTAACATCCATAGTAAAAGTTATGTTTGATGTCCAAAATTCTATCCATTTGCACCTATTAAGCAATAAAGTTGAAATGTGTGAGAAATAACCAAAGAAAGCTCTAAATTCTCATCGAGATAAGTCAAATGAGTTCTAGTTCATCCTAAAATCATATATGAATAATTTTACTTATCAACTAAACACTCATATTACTTCCTAATATCATAAATGTTTTTTTATCATAAGAAAAGAGAGATTGTTAAACTAAAGGAGGTTCTAATAAATGTTTTGTTGATAACAAAACATAAGTACTACTAATGAGTTTAATGTTATTAATGAGAAGGAATATGAGAACAAGATATCACCTTATCGAAGAATTATGACAGCAAAGATGAAGTTTGCAATCTTCAATATCAAGTTCAAGTCAAGAAGAAGATCAAGATACATCAAGGTTATTTTACATATTATTTATTATAAGCTCATCTTGATTGTTTTTTATAGTCTTAAAAGGCTCACCATATATAAACTTTTTGCTTGAATTCATTACATATGTCTTTTCATTTACTAAGAGGTATTAAAGTTTTTATTTTTAATATAAAAGCCTATCAATCTTTTAAACAAAGTTTGGGAAACCTTTTTTGAAACTTTAATTCGTAATTGCATTAATCAAATTGAGTTTGAGAATTTAAAGGTCTTAATATCATATTTTTTGAGTAATTTGTTATTCTATATGAGTTAGTGATCGACAAATATAGGTTAAAGTTGTTAAATTTGATTTACCATGAGTTTGATGTAACATTAGTTGATATATTACTTGACCAATATGCTTACCGGATGACTAGTGTTTCAATAACTAGTAAATCTGGAGCTTTTAATCCATAGTGGTCAACTAGTAAATTATACTAGTCGACCAGTACACTACATATAACCGTTATAATGGATAGTTTTTGCCTCCAACAACTAGAAACGGTCCTACAATACTATAAATAGGTGTTTTCTCATTGGTTTTAGCATCAAGAAGCACTTAAATATCTTTTACACACATTTCTAACATTTGCAATCTCATTTTGAGCATGTGAGCGTTTTATGATTATCAAAATATTTAAGTGAGCAAGTTTGAGTTGTAAACTACTTGTGGGGATTTTAATCATTGTATTAGGAGTACTTAAAGTGGATTAAGATTTCTTTTTATCTTGAGAAAAAGATTGAAAAAGAAGTTTCTCTTTGTCTAAATAAAAGATTGTACACAATTTTTTTTTACCTTGAAAAAGGAATTATAGTGAAAATATAAAGAGTCTTGATGGAGAACGTAAGAAATGACTGTTTATCGAAACACTGTAAATCAATTTACAATTTTCTTGCCTTAATCTTAACTTTATTGCTTACAAGCGTCATTAAATTTCTTTAAATTTTATTTCATTCTTACATTCGTGATTTTATGGGCCTTGTTTTTATAAGTTAGTATTTCAATTAAAAAATAACGATGAAACACAGGTAATATAAACATCTAACATAAATTAATTAAATGTCATTATTATAGAAATCTAGCTTAATTCTTAAAACTAATTTGAAGTAATTAAATTCAATTTAAATTGTTAATTTAAGATAATTATAATGAATTATTAGTTTGAATTAAACTTGATTAGTTTGAATTTAAAAATGAAGTTAAATCATCGAATAAATAATTTTTGATTAATTTATATTTTATTATAAATTGTTAACTAAATTGCAAGAAAAACCGTAAAAAAAAAAAGTGAAAGAAAGAAAAATGGATTACAAAGTTATTCTACATCTTTTACCCCAAATATTATTGAAGGGTTGCTCAGTAAGTTTCAAAGATATGGTTTTGTCAACTTATGCAGATCAATCAAATTGGGTATCTGTGTGTGGAGGATCAGCAGTTTAACTGCTGAATGTGAAAAATGGTGTTAGTGTTAGCTCTAGGAGACTTGCACATACCCCATAGAGCGGCTGATCTGCCTCCGAAGTTCAAGTCCATGCTTGTTCCTGGCAAGATCCAACACATCATTTGCACTGGCAATCTTTGTATCAAAGTACCCGTCTCTCTCTATTTTCGTACTTTCATGGCATATCGGACTAATAGGTTTCTCTTCTTTTCATTCTTTGTTCCGTTTCCCGCTGATTTTTTCTTTGGTTGACCTGAAAGTGATTCTCTGTTTTATTCAGACTTGATCTTATTTGTAGTAGAGTCCTTGGTTCGTTTAGGATTTGGGTCTCTAACTGACCAAGCAGAGAGGATACATACATATTGTTTTCTAGGCGATAATTAGTAAACAACACTCGCTACGTTTTAATTTGAGAGGAAATTTGACAATCTGACGAACTTTTGAGCTTTTTGCTGGTTGGAATTTACTGATCTGGTATCGCAAAATTAAGTTGATTTTGCGAAATGAATGAGTTAATTGTTGTGAAGCTCCAGAAAGATTGGGATGCCAAATGCGAATTTGAAATCTTTTGATGTTTCCTTTATCGATATGCTTGTAACCTGCAACCAGGGAGCACATTTCAGCCAATTTCATATTAGAGAACTGATATATTTTGAACCAGAGATTATTGAACTTCAATTATTGATGTTGCTGTGGATTTTATCTTCCATGGTTGTTGGGTTGAACTTAAAATTAAGGCATCAGGTATCCCAGCTACGGACTCAACTAGCAACCTTATATTGGTTTGATTATACTTAGAATGTGGCTTTTTGAAACTTGTAATTTCTGACTTTGCTCTCTTTTTTCTTGTGTTGTTGAACCCTTACTCCAGTGATAAAACCTCATCAATATGAGGAACTTCGTAGCTGAACTTTCAAAAATCTTTTTGATTAACATTTTTTACAATTCATTTGTAACTTTGCGTGCTCTTTCCAGGGGCAACCTTCCCAAGTCCACTTTTTCCCTTTTATTTTACCAAGCATAGTTTTCACTCACCATCCATGATACTCTCTTTGCTCCATCTTGTGACTTATTGTTCATTCCACCATATTCTGCAAGTCATATTTCCCTTTACCTTATCTACAGCCAGAAACTCTTCTGACCTGCTGGTTTGAGAAGTTCACTGATTCAAAATAACTTCCTGGTACAAAGAAAAGCAAATTAGTACGGCTCCATTGCTAATGGTTCATAGATTTTTTGTATCCAAATGAGATTAGGCAATCTTAGTATTTATTCTATTTAAAGATAGGCATGCCCCTTGCATTTAAGTGCTTCTTTTCAAAATGATCAATGATGTCTACCTAGGGTGCATTGCCCCATCCCTACACTGCAGCTATCGCTTGTGCTGAATTATCACCTCAGTTGCTGAACTTTTCAGAATGTTATATTCTAAAGTATGTTCTTCCTATTTCTGTTTTGACACACGTCTCAATATGATTACCAAGAATGCGTGACCTCAATATGAACTGTGCAGAAGTACTAGGTAACCACAAGAATGAATGTAGTGGAGAAATGTGATAACAAAAACACCAGTTGCCATTTTGGTGCTTTGTATCCATTGCTTTAATCCTTCCTTTTAGATGGCAGTGAATTCACGAGAACATTGTGGTAGTGAGCTGTAACTAAATTTAATTGCATTTAACTTCTTTATGTGTTGAAATTTCCAGGAAGTTCATGATTACTTGAAAACCATTTGTCCTGACTTACATATTACTCGAGGTGAGTATGATGAAGAGACACGATATCCAGAGACCAAGACATTAACTATTGGTCAATTTAAGTTAGGACTATGCCATGGTCATCAGGTTGATCTCCTTCCTTCTATTCTTACCCTTTATTTTCTTCAATGTAGAGGTTGATTATTTATGCTTATTTTTGTCAGGGTTATATTTTTCTGTATTTCTTTGTTCAGTTTGTCTTCATGTTTTAAAGGTTATTCCATGGGGAGACTTGGACTCGCTAGCAATGCTCCAGAGGCAGCTTGATGTAGACATACTTGTAACAGGCCATACACATCAGTTTACAGCTTATAAACACGAGGGAGGCGTTGTCATAAACCCAGGATCCTCGACTGGTGCATACAGCAGCATTACCTACGATGTGAATCCTAGCTTTGTCCTCATGGATATTGATGGTCTACGCGTTGTGGTATATGTTTATGAGCTGATTGATGGGGAGGTTAAAGTCGACAAAATTGATTTTAAGAAGACTTCCTCCACAACTCATTCTGCTCACTGAAACTCTTGGCCTCTGCTTCTCCTCTAGAAGTCAAATTGAAGAAAACCAGATCAAGAATTTCACCTTGTCGCATGTTTGGGTAATGGCATCTTTAGGTCAAGATGTGATGTAACACAAGAATTATTTGAAGATGACCTTTCCTTCCTGTTCTTTGGCAGTCATGAGTTTTGTGAGAATTTGCGAGCCCTTTTCAATTGTTATCTGAATTTTAAAAGACGTCGCTTCTTCTTCTTTTCTTGTTCTCTTTCTGGGGGCACATGAACCTAAGTATGGTGATATTAAACATTGTCAAATGCATTAAGGATGTTTTTCTTGTGCTCTCTTTCACTCTCTCACTAATTTTTGGAAGAGCTTTCAAGCATCTGTGTTCAGCAATCGCAGCAAAGCATAATGACAAATTGGAGGATAGTGCGTACTATTTCTTAAATGAACTACGGAACTAGTCATCTGTAGCTATTCTTCTTTGTTCCCTTTTCCTTTTTTTTTCTTCTAATTTTTGTGTTTCGTAAGTGGTGGAAGATTCCCCAATTGCAGACAGTTAATACCTATACCTATATTGTGTATAGGCCTATGCGATCAGAATAATAAGCTAAGACAACCCGAAATGGTGGAATGTGAAATTTTCTTGCATGTCTGATTGGTAACATACCACTTTCACTCTAAGTTGACAGAATAATATGCAAACTCCATAATACAAGTTATACAACCCTTTTTGTAATTCCTCAGACCAAGACTTTAATGTTCCATATGTATGCCATCAATAGCACGTATTATTTTTTAATCTGTTCTGATGAGTTTATTTTCATATGGTTGAGTGTTAAAACTATTGTTTGATCAATGATCAGGAAAAAAAAATGTATTACCATTTTAAAATTATAAACCAATACGATTTCTTTATATATTTAGCTTTCACATATATGTTTGTTCAAATTTCAACCATTTAGACAAAATGAACTTATTTAACATACTTCTTTATTGGCATTGTGTAAGATTTAGATAACTGAAGTTTGAGTTACAAGAATTTACTTAATAACATTTGCAATTTTTTCTTCAAATGATGTTAAATAATACTTCCTTCCGAAACCAAATACACTAGTAAATTTGTCTAAGTCCTGTTAATCCTTTAATTCCTATTAATTCATCTTCTACTCTATTTCCCAGATGTCTACTATCCCAGAGTATCGATGGGTCACCTGTGTTGGTTTAAGAGAAGAACTAATGTAAATCATAATTACAGAAAATAGAAGAATTTTGAGAAATAAAAAAAATTCTGTTATTTTCTGGTCGAGTCGGTCGTGCTGAGCTCGAATCCAGTCATAACGATCCATGGGCCGATCAGTCCATCTTTCAAGGATCAGTCTCATATCTATTGGTTACGCCAGACCCAGGCTAAGTCCACGCATCCGTGGCCCCATTCGCAGGTAGAAGTCTCACATGCATACGTAAAGACTTAAACCTAGCATATGCTCCATATATAAGGTATAATTTTGCCATAATAGACGTATGTGACCATTAACCCTAATCCTCTCCGTTCACAACGATCCTTCCAACACAAAAAAGAACTGACTTGAGCGTCGGAGGGGCTTATTGTTGGACCCCGTTTCTAGAATCCAACTCAAACTAAAACCATAACACTTACTAACCTGCTTTGATACCGCAAATGCTAGGCCCCATTTCCGAAACCTATCCTCGGTACAAAAATACCGTCTTACTGAAGCGTGATTTGCTGAAATCTCTTCTTACTTTGCTACTAAACATGATGAGCCCCGAACTCGGAATCCGACCATTGAACCAAAATATTGGCGTGTATATAAATACATATGCATAACCAAAATTTTCAGTCAAAAAATCATATCATAACAATAACTCCCTCAACAAGGCCAAATTCTTACTCAATATCAAAGGATAGCATGCTACAAGCTTTAATGACATTCCACGCCACAATACAATACCAAGATCGAATATCCGAATATACAAAGATTCAAATCCAATGATTTCCAATACCAATTTAACGTAGAACAATATAATAAGTACACATATAAATCGAAACCTTCACTTCCCTTCACTCGATCTTCTTCTCATCACCTGTGGATGGGAATGAAGGGAGGTGAGCTTATAGCTCGTGGGTAATAGGTTTATAACGAAGAACAAGCAAAACCGTTGAAAAAGTTCATTTGTTATACAAAATTATAACAAGTTCATAAAACGCTTTGCTCCCAAGTTCTCAGTCAAATCCGAAATTATGCGTTCAAACTCTTAGGGAAAAGTGTAATTTCATAGTGAAAAATGTTCTCACATCAACACAACATGTTCATTCAATCATCAATATAAAATGCTCAATTTATGCACATACTTGACAGTTCATAGATGCAATGCACAAACAAACGGCTCGAGAGTACCGTAAAACGATCTGGATAAATCGAAGTTTATACCGTAAACAAAACGAGTCCGATTTCTCAAGGATCTCGTGGCCTCAAGCGGGCAGCCGGGAGAAGGCTATACATCGACGTGCACGTGACTAACGATCCGTTACTCTCTCACCCAAACAAAGCACATAACAATTCATTTCATGCTCGAAGCATTTTATCAAAGCTTTCATACTTTTCATTCTTACACAATGCCAAAATGCCTGTCAAGACAGTACATAATCATAATCACTTTGCAATATTTCTCATAATTCAACACAAGCAGTGTCACACACATGTAAGCAAGCCAGCAAGGCAAGGTGTCGTACACACAACAACCATAAATATATTACCCACCTAATATCGCTCGAGAATCCAACTCACTATTGTCCTTCCTCTTGTTTTGGATCAGGTCGGCTTGGTTTCCTATAACAAACCAAGTTCCCGTTCAAACAATATTCAAAGGAAATATTCAAAAGCTTGAAGAGTAAAAGCACTAGCATTAATAGTCTACATTCGACTTCCATCTAAATTCCCAAATCTCTAGAGGTAAAACCCAACTTCCTTTCTTCATACAACTTGTAGCCCTTATTTCTAGATCACAACGAATCCAAAATCACCCCATTTTGACATCTATAGTAAAAGATATGCCCAAAATACCAAAATTCCTCTTTGCTGGAAACAGGGGGCTCGCCGCGACAAAGGCTACGTTCACCGCGGCGAACGGCCCGAGCCCGTGTGCGCCGCGACGTACACCCCCTAAACGCACGCCGCGACGTGCACATACATGTGCACCGCGGTGTGCACACTTTTGCACGCCGCGACGTGCACATCTTCGCATGCCGCAGTGTGCTCATGAGCACGTCGCGACGTGCGGGTCTGGGAACTCCTCCCGAACCTGAATTTCCAGTCTTTTCTCATTCCCAATCTTCCCATCTTGCAAAAGCAACACACCTAAATCTTGATTCAAGTCTTAGACTACATTTCTAACCCATTCAAACCTTAAAAACTGTCATAAGATCATCAATCCAAAGATTCACTTAGGTTTTTCTTAAAACCCTACAAATCGGTTCTAACCTCATACACAACGATTCTAGGGTTTAATCCAACTAAAACAAGATGAAAAGAAGATAACTTACCAGGAATTTGCTTCAAATCTGTTGGAAATCCCTTAAGAACGAAACCCTATTTCTCTTCTCTTCTTCCTCACCCATGACAGTCTCTTCCTTCTTCTTTTCTCTTCTTCTATTTCCTCCTTTCTTTCTAATTCTCTCTTTTAAGCCTAAAGGATTAGAAAATGACTAAAATACCCTCCTATGCAAAGCCTTAACCTATCCAACTTAAGCAATCTTCCCAAAATGCCATCATAAGCTTTTATCCTTTAATTCCTATTTAAACCACATTAAACTCAAATATACCTCAATTATCCACTAATACTCCCAAATAAATCAAACTAAGCCTTAATCATATAATTAACACAATTCATGC
>JANJEY010000007.1:49277256-49293925 GCA_024703695.1 Erythroxylum cataractarum
TTTCTCGCTGAGTTCGCAAACTCACCCAACATTGCAAATATTTTTCAGGACAGAGATAGTAGACTCCTAGCTCCAGTGAGAGAGAGACTTTTCTTGCTTTGTAGAGCGTGTTGGCAAGAGAAGTATGGAACAAAGGTGGGTCAGCTGGGACTTTTGGAGATGACCTAGTGAGGAGTTTGTTTTAGTTCTTTTGAGTTTTGTATTGACCGTGGACAATGACATAATTGTGTATTTATGGTCTCAATGAGAAAGTATTTTGGTTTCAAAGATTAGTGATTTTTTTATATTGATGCCATGTGGATCATAGTTGGGTTTACTGGTAGTGCGCCCTTATCGTGGGTTATGCATCGGACAGGCCCACGGGCGTCCCGGTGTGTGCCCTACGGTAAGGGGGCGCTACAACTTCAACACTCCGGACCTTCTATCCAGAGTTCACATTCAATATTGTCTCATCATTTTACCTCAGAGAATTTAAATTACTGAATTATAACATTTAATGCTCTAAGAACTGTCTAGGTCACTCACCTGGCTTCCATGCTAACGCTCATAAATCAGAACACATATTTTTAACACATTGTACATTTCAGTAATAATGCACATATAGCAATCTAATGATAAGTACTATGCACTTTTGTGACATTCCCGGCACTAACTATAAAAACAGTTCTCGTTAAACTATTCCTCAAAAACAGAACTCAATAGACTCTTAATATATACAATTTGTTTCTGAAATCCGAAAATTATTGCCCAACATATATGGACTACCATTTTGCCGAAACCATACTTTACCCTAAACTTCCATCCAAATTTGAGAACTTTAACAGACTGTTTTAACCCTCTCTTTTTCATAAACGTATAAACCCCTTAAAAACCAAACATAACTTTCTGGAACAGTAGCTCGCCACGACGTGAAGAAGCTCATCGTGGCGAAACCCAAACGCTCGCCCTTGTTGCGACTTGCGCTCGCCCTCGTCGCGACATGCACTCGCCCTCGTCGCGACGTGCACGCTCGCCCTCACCGCGACGTGCACAAATTCGCGCGCCGCGACGTGCGAGCCCGATCGCGTCTCCTGAATCCGTCTTTCAACCACTTTAATCGAAGTCTTCCAATCTATTCAACACATAATTCATCTCTATTCCAATTTAACACTCATACATCATTTTCCAACTCAAATCCAACCCATATCATTTACAATTCATCATAAATCTACCCCATGTTCGGAAACCCTAAACCAACATATACATAACCCAATCTTTACCCATATCACTCAAAGCATAAATCAATCAACAAATCAAGAGGAAGGATACTTAAACTTACTTGATTTAGCTCACAAACTTCATAAGCCCTTCATGATTTCATCGAAAATCCTTTTCTTCTCCTCTTCTTCTCTCCCACGGCATCTCTCCATTTCTTTTCTTTCATCAGACCTAATTTCCCTTTTTATACCCATTTTAATAATGAAAAGTCTATTTTGCCCCTTCCTTTAACTTTAAGCCTTTTTATATTAAGTATCTTGCCCAAATTGCCCTCATACCAAATTCTTATAATTTTACTATTACAATTCGGGAGTTTCGACTCTTAGGGACTGATTTGAAATTCAACTCTTTTCGAATCACTCGTTTTCATGCCCATCAATTTTCCAATTCAATCATTTCATTTATTTTGACTTCCATATATCTTTCTAAAATTCAATAACGAGAATTCCTAAATCATGTCTTTAATTGGAATGTCAATGGTACAGTCATTGTATCAGAAATCTTATCGGTACCCATTTTGAAATTTTCTGGAGAATTCCCATAAAGCACTCTAATTCAATTTCTCAATTACACAATTTCACATTTTTCGCAAAAATACCAAAGCCGGGAATTGTCACAAATGCATGCATAATTTTGTGTACAGAAACACAACCCAATCTAAATTTACTATTTATCCTTCCCATCGGTGACGAGATGTTACAGTAGAGCTATCAAAATTCCTCTTGAATAAATCTTTAGTTTGTTTTTAATTTTATCTTATAAATCAAATTTATTGGCTGAAATCTCTATTTAACAGTTGTTGAATTTTTAATGTTTTGCCTATATAAGGCTACCAAATTCATTATTCAATATATATAATAAAACAACTCCAGTGTTACATATTCTTTTATCTTATACGTATTTTTGTATTTTTAAAAAAAAAATCTACAAACTTGAGGTTATTAAGTAGCACTTTATTTGAATTGAGATTATAACTGCAGAAAATAGAGGTGCAAAAGCATCATGATCACAATGTTGCTGCATCTAATTTCATCTACTTGTTCATGGACTTCAAGTAAATATCCCCTTTTTTTCAATTTTAATTTGTTTTTTCATCTGTTTTTTTTCCTTGGTGAGAAGAATGCCACTTGGGTCAGAAGACTGAGAAACTAAGCTTCAGAACTAATTATCGAGATTTATGTGTCTAGGAGATTTTACATGTTGGCCTAAAGAAGAGCCCCCAGGATAACATAGTGTGAAAAAAACAGATATCTGGGATCATTGTCGAGTGCGATTGTTGATGTCACCTGGAACATACAGTCATCTTGCATGGTGGCTCCACATATTACTGATCCAAGCGGCAGTACTGGCTTTGTTTTACGTGTACTCCAAGTGATAGCGGATATTATTCCATTTATCTGTCCCGATGTTGCAAACCAAACTAGCAGCGATCTTATACCCTCCATTGCACTTGGGAGTACCATTCAGAATCTAAAGGCAACTTTTTATTATAAGATTCTTTATTATTATTTTGAAATTTGTATATTAACTTCAATTTTATTTAAAATTAATATGTTTATTTTTATTTTAATAAAATATTTTATTTTATATTATATCTTTTATTACCATATATCATTTTATAACACACTCTTAAACCTCTTGAGTCCTTTCCTAAACCTCTTCTCTCCTTTTACGGTGGGGATGTCAATGGGTTGGCCCGGAACTGGGTCGCTCCTAGCCCGCCCCAGCCCAAATGTGGGCTAGGGTGACCCATGGCTTAGCCTGTGACTCGACAATCGGGATAAGTCAACCTATGGTCCAACTCATGGCCGAACGAGTCGCGGGCATGCCGGGCATTTTTTTAAAAGAAAAACGTCAAAAATGACGTTTTTTACAAAACGATGTTGTTTTTAAAGTAATGATTGACCCAATCTCAAGCCGTGACCTAGTTGATTAGGCCAACCACTTCAACCCGACCTTAGCTCATAGCCTGCACATGACTTGGTTAACCCGAGCTAAAATCGGGTTAGGCCGGGCCCAATTTGACTTTCCTATTTATTAGTTCTCAAATCACTGGGGTAGCTATATACTTTATATTTATACTTTTTAAAATGTGAAATATTCTTCTTCTTAAAAAATATGCTTCATTATCTATTATAACCCTAAAGTTGCAAATCGGGATCATATTGAAGGTCTATGAAAAACATGGGATTTGTGATTAAAAAAAAGTTCAATAAATAAATAAGAAGTGTAAATGTACGTATCCATATCGTTAGTATATATGGCGAGCTTTGTCTACATGTCACACAGTGACTAATTAACTTACAAAGATATCATTACTTACAAATTAAGTTTATACTATTTCTACCTAGTCTGTGACTAATGGAATGAGTTGAACCAAATTGTGACTACTACATCATATTTTTGTAACTACTTAAGATATTTTATCACGTAAAAACCAGCATTAATAATAGATGAAAACATGCTCGTCATTATTTGTATTCTACTTTATACGTATTTCAGTGCTCAAAAAGTGAAAAAACTGCAATAGACCAGAGACATGAAAATAAGAGAGTCCCTTAATTTTACATTGAAAAGAAAATCTAACGCAAGACTAACTAAAAACTCAATGCATGGTTATTTACCAGACGAAGCTGCAAATCTAGAAGACAACCTAGCCAAGCTAGCTAGTACTTTACTAGAGATGTTTTAGCTGTCTATTCACTTGCTGTGAACCTAAAGACCATAATCTGCTCATAAGTCTCTCCAGGACGCACAATCTGGGAAGGAAATTTGGGGTGATTAACAGAGTCAGGAAAACCTTGAGTCTCCAAGCAAAGCGCAGCATGTCTTGGATAAACACTACCATCTTTTCCCTTCACGCCATCAAACATATTGCTGGTATAGAACTGTAATCCAGGTTGATTAGTCCAGAGCTCAAGTGTCCTTCCTTTGACATTTTCATGGACCTCTGCTGCCTTCTTGTACTCAGCAGGACATCCTTCTAGCACATAATTGATGTCATATCCACCAGGCAGTTCATTGATCCTGCATGAGATTTTGTGGGGTTCTAGAAAATCGTATGGTGTGCCCTTTACTGGCACAATTTTTCCTGTTGGAATGAGTTCATTATTCACTGGAGTGATTTCTCTTCCATAGATTTTCAAAATGTGAGACAAAATGTCACCACTTTTGTGGCCACCAAGATTCCAATAAGTGTGGAGAGCCAAATTCACTGGAGTAGCCTTGTCATGTGGGGTAGCTGTCATTTTTACTTTTAGCTTGTTAGTCCCAACGAGCATATACGTTACAGAGACTGAAAGCTTACCAGGAAAACCTGCAAACAATTATTTACAAGTGTTCAGAATCTGCCATTTTATTTCTGTAACTGATGGGAATATTAGGAAACCTGTGATTGTACATACACACCTTCCTCCCCATCAAAACTCTCATAGGTGAATGTTATATGGCTATCCCGTTCGTATTCCTGGACTTTCCAAATAACCTCACTGAAGCCTTTTGCTCCACCTGATTATATCCACACAAAAAAATAGGCAAACCTGTGATTCCTATCAAGGATTCCATTAAAAATTAATAGATAGGAAGACGGATGGAAATATACCATGTAGCATATTCTTCCCGTCATTGGGTGGCAACTTGTAAAGTTTGCCGTCCAGTTTGAACTGAGCCTTTCCGATTCTATTGGCTACACGTCCAACAATGGCTCCAAAATAGGTAGTATCATTCTGCAAAATATATTCCAACTGTGATTAGTAAAGGACTCGTTGAGTTTAATATACATTATATAGAAGTCAATGGATGCTTGGTTCGAGGGTAAATATAAGATAAATTGCACCTTATACCCATCAACTGAATCAAACCCAAGAATGATGTCATCTATGTTCCCTGAAATACATTTAACAGTCTATCAACAAAAACTGAAAGGACTGAAAGGAACATTAATTCACGTTTGATTACTAATAATATAAAAACAAGACTAACAATTCTGTGAAGGAGACTAGGAAATGAAGAGAAGGGGTACCGTTTTTATCAGGGACTTTGAAAGACATCATAGTTGCGCCATAGTTGGTGACTTTCATAGACATCTGTCCCCTCGTCAATTCGTAAGTCCCAATTTCATCATCACACCCAGCAGAGCCATTGAATCTGGCAACCACTGAAGCCACCAAAAGAAGGCAACAGAAAGAAAGCTTCTTGGTCATTGTAGATTAATGCTAGCTGTAGGAATGAAAACGGTGCAATGCCACTAATCAAACATATGTATATATAATGAAGAGGATTTTAACACGAATAACTGAAGATAAGATACAGATAGTTATTAGGGGAGAAAAATCAGAGAGATATTATACAGATAAGGACGTTTAGTAGTTAATCTTGCCTTGTGACTTGGTAAATCTTATATATATTAGAAAGGATAGAAGTTTGTTCCGTAAAGGAAACCAAACAAAAATATATTTAGTTTTATCGTATAGGTTATAGTTTTATCTCATAGGTCATAAATAAACTTAACCAATAAGTTATCACGTACTGTACAAAATGCTATAATTAATTCATACTAGTACGAAATTAGAGTTTCATTTGTAAATCCAAAGCCATCTTTTAACAAATAATGTTAATAATATTTGTAACTTTTAATAAAACTGTTAGTTTTCAGTAATTAAAGTTCTCATTGTATATTAATTTAGTAACCTTAATACCTCATTTATTATTATTCTAATTTTCTTTTGAGACTTAATAATTTAGTGTTGAAAATTATAATTCAGCAAATCTGAGTTTGTAAGTTTCCAAATTTAATAAGTTTGGAAATGGGAATTTCAAAGATAGAAATACGAATAATTATTGTTCATAAAACTTGGAGCAAATTTTAGTTTCATTAACGTTATTGCAATTGAACTCAATCGAATTTTGAATTATATTTACGTTGTAAATATGTTTTTCAAATAATTGTATCTTGATATTATACGTTATTTTTGTTAAAAAATAAGAACAGTTGCATTGGAGTTTCATAACGATAGACAAGTGAATGTTAACTTTCTTAATGTGCAAGTTAAAGATGGGAAGATTAAAAAAAAAAATGCTGTCTGTCATCTTAAACCAGCAATAGGGTGGAATCATGGAGTGTCCCGATGAGTATTAGCAACCTTGATGAAAACATCCTCCAGCGTGGCGTCGGACAAGCCCCAAGCAAAGACTGAGAATTTACTTTTAGCAATCTCAACTCCATGGAAAACATCTGCAATTCTGACCTCGTGTTTTGGGATCTGGAACTTCTGTGTTCCTGAGGTGTGGTAACTCTTAACAGCATTAGGAGAGAGCTGTCGAACCATGTTTGCAACTTCCACCTCATGTTCCGCGGGTGTTGTCATGGTCAATACATAAGATCCTCCATACCTGGCCTTGAGCTAAGTGGAACAGCCATTTTTTATTTTTTTATTTTTTTTTTTAAAAGCTGAAAAGCCATTTTGCAGCTCAACAAGTTGAGGTACTTATATCAACACAAGATAAGGAAAAGAGTGGAAAAAACATGCATTAGGCGTATGTATGTATTGCATGGGTTACCTCCTTAGGGTTTCCTATGCACTGTAGGCTTCCATCAACAAAAATTCCCAGTCGATCACAAAGGGCCTCTGCCTCTTCCATTGAATGTGCTGAAAACAGGCAGGGTAATGCAATTATAACTTGGGAACAATTTGACAACTGAAGTATAAAAACCACACAAAGAAAGACAGTACTTGTGAGAATAATTGCTCGGTCTTTCTTTGCGCGCTTCACTACATTCCATAAGTTGGTCCTTGAAGCTGGATCTAATCCGGTACTAGGTTCATCCATGTAAACGACCTTCAATTTTTTCCACATAAAAACGTTTTACAAATACACCTTTATTAGATAGCTGTCATAAAACAAAAGGGAAAAATGTATAGAAGAGATTGATATACTTTGGGATCCCCAATCAGCGAAATGGCAACACTTAGCCTCCTCTTCATGCCTCCACTGTATTTCCCAACTTGTTTGTCAGCAACTCCTCCATTATATAGATTCAAACTCCTTAGAGATTCTTCTACGGCCTATGGAAGGAATGAACAAAATAGGAATATGATCATAAGTCATTTAATAAAGCAGGTAAGCGTACTATAATCAGTATTACTTGCCACTTACTGAACTACTCTATTCTTCAAGAATCGTTTCAGCAGTTGTTATTGAGCAAATCGATATGCAGTACATCATATTTTAAATCTTTTCGTATTCTTTCTCGTTCTCTCTATGGGAGTTTAAATGCATCTCCGGGATTATGTGGTTCTTCTCACCTCGGTTTACAACTCACCAAAATATGTTTAAGAACTAAAATTAGGAAACTAACCTAGGGAAGAGACATGTAATAGTCCTCCACAATTGTGTCTTGATTAAAGAATGCAAAGGTTTTTTTTTTAATTGAAATGGGATTGAGTTAAACAGATGCTAAACTATAGCAATATACAAAAGAGAGTAAAAAACAAATCACCCCTAATTATTTAGAGTAACTAACAAACTTTCACAAGGAGGATCACCTGGGGACTATCCAAAACCAAAAATAAAAACCAAAAGGTGTCCTATCTATGATCAGATATGCTATATATCTCGCTCGCATACTCGAGGTCAGTTGATGCTCCTCGCTTCTTGTTACTATGCTTACTCAAATTTCATTCAAGATTTTATCAGCTAACTGATATTTTTCGATTGTTTCATGCTTGTACACTCTGGTATTCCTTTCTTTATATGGCTGATAGATGGATTGAGTGAAGATGGCTTTAAACAATATGACATTGGCTTACCGTTTTGAGTACGATTGACATACCATTGTAGCGTTCCTTGCCAATCAAATAGTGATGTCTCGGCTCCCACTATATGTTGAATGCTACCCCAAACCACTTTGGAGTACTCATACGTAAAGAATAGGTGATTACAATCTTCATCTGCTACATGACATAGCACACATTCCTTATCCACCGGATTAAACCATCTGCACTTCATTCGCAATTTGTTTATACTAGCCAACCAAGTGATAAAGGATACTTTTGGGCTCAAGGATTGCTTCCAAATAAGATGAAGCCAAGATACTTTCCTAGTGTCACGGCAGAAAATGTATATGCAAGCTACTAAGCACCGACACAATTAAGGCGAGTCTCTCCTATAGGATAAGAATCGGTTTTGCCATGATAGTACTCTTGATTTTATCCTTTCCAGTATGGGATGGCATTCAGTATACTTCAGCTTACGCAGAGATAACATCATGCCTAAGTACCGCATATAAGGTGGCTGAAGAGTGAGCCCAGTAGCCTACTAGAATTCCCTTATCTATTGTACATCCGATGAAAGGAATAAGCTACTTTTCTCAAAATTTATCTAGAGACCAGACCATTGGCAGAATGTTGATAAGGAGTGCATCAGGATGTTAACTGATGCAATATTCATGTCACAAAAACAATAGGAGGTCCTCTGCAAATATGAGTAAGTTTACTCTCGACATTTGTGATGGTATTGAAAATGCCCATTGGATGCTGAGAGAGTACTTAGGAGTTGAGACACTCCTTACAAAACTAAGGTAAATAGATAGGGGATAACGGGTCTCCTTGTTTAAGCCCCCTAGCATTTTTGAATGATTTGGAAGGAGGTCCATTAACCAACACACTCATTGTGGGAGTTTGAACACACTCTATAATCCAGTTCACAAATATCACCAAGATATCTAGCAATTCCAGACACAATATAAGGAAATTTCAAGTCACCGTATCATAGGCTTTATAAAAGTCTATTTTTAGCATATTCCAAGTGTGCTAAAAGAACCACCGAGTGAACCCATCCGAACCTGGTGCTTTAGAAGGGTGCATTTTGAAGACTATTGCTCTTATATCCTGCGCTACAAATGGATCTATTAAAAAAGCCTAAACTTCTTGACTAATGTTTCCTCGAAGTATCCTCCTCAAATTAACAGAGGGAAGTTCCACTGTATCAAGTCCCATTAACTAGGAAGAAAAGGAATGAGCTAGCTCTAACAAATTATTCTGCTCGTAGTGCATATCCCCATTATTATCCTGCAGTACCACAATTCTATTGAAGTTGTATCTAGCTAAAACAAAAGCATGAAAGAACTTTGTATCAACATCACCATCTTGTAGCCAGTTCAGCCTCACCTTCTATCTCTGTATGGACTGTTGTAGTGTTAATTCCTATTGGAAGTCCCTCAGTAATTGCATTTATGTGATTCTTCATTGTTGGCTATCCGAATACGTGAAACACTTCTCTTGTGCTTGATGTAATTGACTTTTTAGATTGGAGATATTCGATCTAATTTCTGCTTTTCGTAAAGTTTTTTGTAGATTTATATGGACTAACTTTAATGCGAAAGTACCGGATCGATTTGTTTCGTTTGACGGTCGGCTACTAGAGTCACCGATTAATCCACACCCCAAACTCAAATCATTTGATAGTGTGATTCACGTAAATGAAGAAAAAATTTATCTAGAGTCACCGATTAATCCACACCCCAAACTCAAATCCTTTGATAGTGTGATTCACGTAAATGAAGAAAAAATTTATCTTCTAAGAAAGAGAGAAAAATAACCAAAACTTATTTGGTTTCTAATATTTTTGTTGTCTTAAGAAAGATACTCTTTCACAAGCCAACTTTCTCTTTTTATATTAGAGAAAAACAAACTGAAGGGGTGTCATATATATGTGGCTATTCGTTTATATATATGTGGTTGTTCATATAACTGCCAACATTTTTTAATGCATTTTCACCTTCCTTAACTTAGTCATAAGCTAGAATGCCTTAAGGTATGTTTGGATGTGCGTGGAGGAATGAAATGAGATGGAATGGAATGACTCAAATGACTCAAATCATTGTTTGAGAGTCTATTTTAAAACAGGATGGAATGACAATTAATGACTTTGGAAGCCATCATTTGCCATCCAAAATCTAATATTTTGTGACCTCCCAAATTGGGGGGTCAATGATGGAATGGCATGGCTTGCCTTCCAAATCCTAATTTAATGACAAAAATACCCTCAAAAAATTAATGAAATTACAACCCCAGTCCAGCAAATACCTACGCGGCTACATGTTACTACGTCCATTGTGTTTCTCCTTCAACTGGCTTCTTCCATTGACGAGCATTTTCCTATACCTCAATGCTATAAATAATAGTTATGTTAATGATGATAAGGTGAATTTTTTTTCAATGTTTGGGTACGCATCAAATGAGCTTTATGTATTTGTGAGACACGAGCTTCATTTTTCAATCATTACGTCAAAAATTTAAATTTAAAATATGTCATTAATAAACACGACTCAAATGTTCTTGATAAAGCTAGCATTGTGAATGTTCATAAATTTTAAATATATTATTAATATACACTGCGAAATGTAGAAATAGATTTACAACACCAAGAATGATTATCGACCATAACAAGACACATGAATAAATGCCTAACGAAGAGTACAGTATGATGAGGGTTAAAAAAAAGAGCAAGAAAGTTGATTGCTTGTATAGAAAAATGAGAAAACTATATTCTGAGCATGCTACAATTTGAAATGCTTTGGGGTTATTACAATAGTTTCATGGCAACTATGCATATTTTATTACAAGGTTAATTTTGAAAAAAAAATACAAGTCATTCCATTCCATTCATTTTTACTATCACTTCCAAACAATGGTCAAAGAAGTCCCTCTCTTATTTTATTTAAACTTCCAAACAATGGAGTGACCCATTTCATTTCATTCCATTCCACTCCATTCAATTCCATTACATTAATTGTCATTCCATTCTATTCCATCCTAAACTCCCAAACATACCCTAAGAGTGTATTCTTTGAACATCAATTTAACCAAATTTGAATAATGTGAACATTTACATTCTTCCATTTAGTCCGATACTTCAAACTTTATTTTAATAATGTGAACATTAAGTGCACATATACAAATCACTTATTATCTTCATAATTTTCCTCAACACAAGAAACTATATTATGTGGGTTATGGCGGTTATAAATTTCAACATTGTATGCTTCTCACCATATACCACAACACTACTAATTTATCAAGTTAGGTAAAATAAGTGATATATAAATATCATAAAGGCTCACATTAACGTCTCGTAGACAATTTTTTATTTAATAACAGTTACATTTACACAAGCACAATAAATAAGAAAATTGCTAGTTAAAAACTTTATTGGGCTTAAGAGTGTATTCTTTGAACATCAATTCAACCAAATGTGAACATACTTCTTTGAAAAAACAATCATCAATATAACCAAGTTTTATTCTTTGAACATGTTCTTTAAATACCTTTGATGGTAGGCCTTTAGTTAAGGGATCTACAATCATAGGATCCATTTTAATATGTTCAATACACACTCTCTTTTTTTGAACTTCTTCTATGACAAAATATTTCAATTGTCATTTTTTTAGAAGAAACTTGTTGCAAAATTGTCACAATAAAATTTTAGTAGCTTAGTAATAATGTCGACAATCTCAAGTCCTAAAATAAAGTTTTGCAACTGTAAGACATGAATTGTGACCTCAAAACAAGCTACAAGTTCTACTTCCATAATGGATGAAACAATGACATATTGTTTAACCCTTTTATATGAAATCGCTCCTTTTATTAGTATAAATAAATAGGCAAACATCGATAATCTACTGTCAACGCATCTAACAAATCTAGAATTCGAATATCAATTACTTCTAATATATTTGCTCTTTTATACATGAGCGTATAGTCCTTTATTCCTTGAAGATACATCAATACTTTATTTGCATCTTTGTAATGGTCTATATTAAGATTACTTTGATATCTGCTTAGCATTGTAACCACGAAGCTAATATTTGGTCTCGTGTATGTTTTCAAATATATGAGACTGCTAACAAAAGAAGCGTATGAAATATATTCCATTTATCTACTTTTTACATCATTATTTGAATATTGCATGAGACTAAATTTATCCACTTTTTGTATGGAGACAATCCTTATTGAGCGTTTGTTTATATTAAATCTCTCACAAATTCTTTTAATATAGTCTTTCTGAGACAATCCTATTAGTCCTTATGATCTATTTCATAATATTGAAAATCTTATCACATAGGATGCCCGACGTATATCTTTCTTTTCAAAATTCTTACAGAGAAAATCTTTAGTCCTATACAATATATCCAAATCATTAACAGCAAGTAAAATATCATTAATATATAAACTTCCTCTCATAAATCTTTCGATAGATACTATGTCAACATTATTTTCTTGAAAAACTAAAAGACATTATGGTATCATTAAATTTAACATAACATTGTTGGGAAGCTTATTTAAGTTCATGTATTGATTTATTAAGTTTACACATCATATGATCTTTTTCTTCTATAAAGAAAACCTTAAGGTTGATCCGTATGAACTTCTTTCTCGAGATCACCATTCAGAAAGATAATTTTCATATCTATTTGATGTAGTTCTAAATTAAATTGAGTCATTAATGCCATAATTATTCTCAATGAGTCCTTTTTTTGACATGTAAAAAAGATCTCTTTATAATCAATTCCATTCTTTCAAGTATAGCCTTTTAGTAATAAAACTAGCTTTATATTATTTAATATTTTTAATTTAGTCATGTTTGGTCTTGAAGGCCTATTTTCATTGAACTCATTTAGATCCATATGACAAATCAGTGAGTTCGTAGATATTATTTTGTGCCATTGAATTTAACTTATCTTTCGTAACATCAGTCTATTATCAGACCTATCACTTTCTATAGCTCGTGAACATGAAACAAGATCATTAATAATTCCATAATCAAATTTTGACTCTTGAAAATAAACTACATAGTCATTAGAAATAGTTGTTTTTCTTATTCTTATAGGCTTATTGAAAACAATTCCAATTGGTTCATTTAAATTAATTATTTATAACTTAGTTTCTTTGAGATGTTGTTTCATAATAAAAATATTGTCCAAAATTATTTTGTTCTTTCAATAGTGGTATAGATGTATATACAGGAACATTTATAGGTAATGAAACATGAACTCTTATTTTACTAATATCCACAACACATTTCTTTGTCATTTCAACAATTCTTGAGTTATATAGGTCGAAGAGTAAAACTTATACTATTTAGATTTTTCTAGGTAATCAATTATTGTTTGAGATTCTAATTTCTTTTCATGTGATTATAAACTCATGCGTCGTTTTGATACTCCAAACATGTAAGTAATTAGTTCATAACTCAAGAGAAATTTTATATTATTTAGATTTTTCTAGGTAATCAATTATTGTTTGAGATTCTAATTTCTTTTCATGTGATTATAAACTCATGAGTCGTTTTGATACTCCAAACATGTAAGTAATTAGTTCATAACTCAAGAGAAATTTTATTACTGCCTTACTGAGAATCTTATTTAGCAAATATTCATCGTTTTATGTCCATGCATCATCAAAGTTTTAGGTAAAGAGGAATTACTTTCCTTTGAAAGTACAAGGTCGTCAGGTTTTGGGCCCTATTTGGCAATCAACTGATTGCATTAACTGTTAGCTGATTCTATCAACTGTTAGCTGTTAGCTGGTTTTATCAGTTGATTTGACCAGCTGATTATCTTAGTTGTTTGTCATTTAATGTTTAGTAAAATTAGCTGCTTATGTGTAAAATGATTTATGAGGACATGACTTTAAAAAAAATTATAAGGGTATGAATATTATATATCTTAGTATTTCATTCAATATTCTTATAAGAATTTAGATTTTAGATATTAAATTCTACAAAAATTAAGTTTATGACTATTAAAAACATAGAATATATAATAATAATAATAATAATAATAATAATAATAATAATAATAATAATAATAATAATAATAATAACATGAAATAAAAATGAGAGTGTTAGGGATAAAACAAAATGGTTGTAAGTTAGGTTTTAATACGTTATAATTAAATTTTAAATTTATTCACTAATACATGATTAAGAAGTTATACTTTAATACTTTATTAATTCACATATATGTCTAAATTTTTAGTATTTTAACAATTTTAAAAATGAAAATTATAATAAGTCTTGATGAATTTATTCTAAAATTAATTTAAAAATTCAATTGAAAAATTATGATGTCTTTAATTGACATCATTAGTCATTACTACATAATTAAAAATATGTGTTTTCATACAGTATCAGTTTACACAAAATTTTGATAATAAATTTATATCAATGGCTATGGTTGTTCTTGCTATTTCTTCTCTACTTCTTCATCTTCTAAAATATCCTTAGAGAAAGCATTAGGGTTCGCTTTGATGCAATTCTGCAAAGCCACAAAAGGATGCACAAAGTTTGAGCCTGCTGGAAAGGAAAACTATACCCAAGGTAGTTGACACTTTCATCAAGTTTAAACAGCTTATGGGTTTCATTCACTGCTATTTACTCTACATAAAGAAAAAAAAAAGTAAATCCATATTTTATTTCAATTGTTTCAAGACATTCATCAGATGAGTTTTGAAAGCATCTTCTTGACTTGGCACACCAACAAATACAGCAACACCCCATCCCTGCAGGGCACTCAAAGGCATTGTAACTTAAGACATGATTATTTGACTTCCATTCTCATTATTGTCTAATGAGTTCAACAAAAACTTACATCATGAACACATTCAAATGCAGATATCATCACGTTGACACTTATGGTGCATTCAACACTTCGGTCGACTCCTCCATCAGTCATTTCAGCTATCACTTGAAGATAAGAACAGTATTAGAACGGAACAAAGACTCATTTACATATGCTACACAAAATCTAGCCCATTGTCTCACAAACCTCTTGAATAGGCTTCTCATAATCTTTTGGGTTCACAAATTATGTAACGCCAAATTGCATGGCTGTTAAGAAGAAACAATGCAAACATATATCAGATACAGTTTTGATAAAACTGAAGTCAAAAGTTCTTATCACAAGAAGTTCATATCTAACTTTAAACAAAGTTAAAACAGAAAGTAACTTGGTGAGTTCAATAAACTCTTATCTTAGAAATTTTATGATGTCGATTATGTCTTATATTGAGTTTGTGTTAATTTTACAAAAGAATTCCTCTTTTTCTGGCCGCATAACTACCTTCCCACGATTTCAGATCGACATCGATTGTACTGACTTTGCTGGATGATGATCAAGCAACATAAATAGACATCAAATGATGATTATGCAATCACTTTCATTAGAAGCTTCTCTTACCTTCCAAAAATCTCTTGGGGTTCAGATCAACACCAATGATCCTTGAGGCACCAGCCAAACGAGCCCTTTCAGCAGCTTAATAATGTCAAAGAAAAAAAAAACATTTTTAGAGATACAGTAGAACTGAATGCTACAAGACCTCTGAACTAATTTCTATTATGAAGAAACTCAGGTTACAGGCAAATGTTCAGTCTCCAAAAATTATATTTGGAAGAAGGAAAAACCATACTTATATACACATCTAAAGAATAACCGCTCCCTAACTAACTCGACGAACTATATTATAATCTAGCTAATCAAACTAGACTAACTATACATTAAGCAAAAAACAACACATAGAAATACAAAAGAAACAATAAATACAATATTCCTTCAGCCCCCCCTCAAGTTGGAGCTTGGAGAAAATCACGCAAACCTAACTTGACAAGAAACCCATGGAACGCTGGAGCAGATAGAGACTTAGTGAAAACATCAGCTAACTGAGTTGAGGAAGACGTATGGAATAAAGAAAGAAAACCCAGCTTCAGTTGCTCACAGACAATATGACAATCGATATCCAAATGTTTGGTCCTCTCATGGAAAACCGGATTAGCGGCTATATGGATAGCCGCCTGATTATCACAGAAAACAGATACAGGAAGAGAAACAAAGATCCCAAAATCACGCAAAATATAAGAAATCCAAAGAAGCTCACATACAACCGAACCCAGACTCCGATATTCAGCCTCCGCCGAAGACCTAGAGACAGTAGGCTGCTTCTTGGACTTCCAAGAAATTAAGGAGGAACCCAAGAAAATACAATAACCGGACACGGACCGACGAGTGTCACGGTAAGCCCCCCAATCAGCGTCACAAAATGCCTGAAGATCGAATGATTGATGAGCAGAATAAAATAAGCCCAATGATGGACAACCCTTCAAGTAGCGCAAGACATGGAGAGCCGCCTACCAATGAATCTCCGTAGGAGCACTTACAAATTGACTTAGTTGATGAACTGCAAAAGTAATATCGGGGCACGTATAACCTAGGTACAATAACCTACCAACCAATTGACGGTAGGGTTGCGGATCAGCAAGCAAGGCACCACTTGACGCCATTAATACAAGACCCTTTTGTAAAGGAGTAGACACAGGCTTACAGCCTAATAAACCAGCAGACCGAATCAAATCGAGG
>JANJEY010000007.1:49327527-49353638 GCA_024703695.1 Erythroxylum cataractarum
TTCTGTAAAGATTTTTATTTCTAACAAGTAATTCTGAAAAAGGGTTATAAAAAGTGGAATACACAATTCAACCCCCCCTTCTCGTGCATTCTATTATCGTTTTCTAAGTCTTGTATTAACGTGTGATTCACTTCAATCACTTCTTCTGCGTCTTGCTTCATCTATCTTTTGCTTCATCTGCTCTTTGCTTTGTATGTTTTTAACTTCGTTTGCTTTTCGATTCGTTTGCTTTGTGCTTATTTGTTTTTCTCAATTCGTCTCACCCTTCGTCTTAGGTTGACTTTTTGCTTCATCTTATGTTGACCAGTTCATCTTCTGGTCCAAATTTGACACCCTAGATGACAGAATTTGTCTTCAAGGTCTTCTTGAAAGTTTTAGATCTCAAAGTCCTCTTTGAAACTGACTTAAGATGATTTTAATATGACATTTTTAGAGAGAGTTATGCCATTTGTCCCATGACAGGTTCAATATGATTGAGGGCAATACTTTTAGTAAAGGAATTAATCAATGAGAATAAAAAACAAAATGAACAAAGGAGCAGAAGGGTTCGAAGTACCCTAACTATAAGCTATAGCTTTTAGTTCAAGTGGTATCAGAGCCTAAACCTAAGAAAAAATCTATCACTTTAATAAAACCATGGAAAATATAAAAGAAAAATCAAATGCAGTAGACTACACAGCACCTGAAAATAATGAATCTTTAGATACTTGATGAAATTACACAGTTAGTACAAAAAATAACTTTAAAACCAACGAAAGAAGAACTACATCAAATAACTGATAAAGATGAAATTATTTACGGATATGAATCTGATGAAGAAATTTATGTAGAAGATCAACCTGAAAGTAGTAGATCTAAAGAATTACCCTTACCAAAAGGTAGACAACATGTAAAGAGAGAACGTCTAAGCGAAGACAAACATTAAAAAAATGAAGATTACGATGCTTCTCATTGGAAAACAAATGAAACAATTCATCAACATGGATATTATCACAAAGGAACAAAAATACGTAGATATCCTATGAAATATACTCCTCAATATATAAAATTAGGTCCTGATGGAGTTTTAAATTTAGATTGTATAGTACATCCTGAAAATTTACTTAATGAATGGATAAGTAAACTACAACTTTTAATCCAAATCGAAAAACCTTTTACAGAATTAGAAAACAAGGAATTATTATGGAATTTTGTTACTTACAAAACCTCAGGTATTGTACAAAAATTTTTAATCGATAATGAAGATGCATTAAAAAATACGCATGAATATCAACAAACCTTGACTAATATGCAAACTTTTGAATTTATGGTTAGTTAACTTTATAAAGAATTTTTAGGAAAGGATGTTTTATCTTTTAGAAATGAAAGTTCTCGAAATGAAAGACTAAAAACTTTATGGCATTTAAATAATATGTGAATATGTGATATATGTCATTTAGATCAATTTATTTGTGAATTCAAAAGATATTATTATAAATTAACTAGAAAAGAACAAGAAACTTATATTCAAATATTTATTCAAAAATTACCTTTTCTTATGAATCAAAAAGTAGAAACTACGTTTAATAAAAAAACAAAATCTAGAGCAGTTGCTTTTAATTTAGGTGGAGCTATTTTAATTGCTCAGTAAATATTAGTTGAATAATGTTTTGAATAAAAATTGAAATGAACAATATGACATAAAGACATTCAAAGTTGATGTGCAAAATATGCAGAAGTACCACAACCATATGGATGTGAAACCCAACGAACACATTATAAGAAAAGCATAATACATTGCAAGAAAAGAAAACCTTATAAATCTTATGGATGGAACAGATATCCTCAACATTATTATAAACGTAGACCTTATATTCCTTATAAGAAACAATTTAGAAGAAAACAATATAGTCAGTTTAAACCAAGATAACTAGATTGTCCTCAGAAGAAAAAATCTTGTAAATGTTGGATTTGTCAGGAAGAAGGGCATTATGCTAGTAATTGTCTAAAGAAATAAGAGAAAAAAATATCAAAATAAGATAAACATTTTATCTTCAACAACTCAAAATCAATTAGAACCAATCGAATCAGACTATGATACTAATTCCACCATTTCTTCAATTTACTATTATGAATCTCACAATGTGTCATCAGAGTCATAAGAATCATCAATTAAATCCCAACACAACCTTTATACAAGTAGTGATTCAGAATAGAAAAGTAAATGCATATATAAATACTAGAGCAACTATTTGTATTGCTTCAAAACAATTATTAACAACGTGGAAAAAATTAGCAAAACCATTACAAATAAGAATAGCCGATGGAAGCTTTAAATATATACGATATGCTAGTTATTACAATAATATTCTTATAGAAAAATATACCTTTTCAGTTCCTTCAATTTATCAGCAAGAGTCCGGATTACCATTAATTATTGGAAACAATTTTCTAAAATTATACAATCCATTTTGCCACTATCTACATTATTACTTTAAAAACTACTCATATAACATCCTTAAATTAAAAGTCTATTATTCTTAAAATTCCTATTTATCATACCTCATATTTAAAAAAGTTACACCTTATAACAACCAAATTAGATTATATTCAATTTTATCTTCTCAATAATATAACTATTCAATTAGAAATTGATACGTTATTAGACAATGTATGTAGTGAAAATCCACTAGATCCTATAAAAATCATAATCACCAATTAGCAGAAATTCATTTAAAGGATCCTACACAAGAAATTAATATTCGCAATAATATTCCTTACACACAATAAGATATATGGGAATTTATTATTAAATGTACATATTTATTAAACAAACAATTAATATCTCCTAGTACTAGTAAACATTCCGAATCGGCATTTTATGTAAATAATTTAGCTGAACAAAAACGAGGTAAAAGGTGTATGGCAATTAATTATAGAAAACTTAATGAAGCTACAATTGGAGATGCTTATAAATTACCTAGAAAAGATTACATTATTAATAAATTAAAAGTACATAACTGGTTTACAACACTAGATGCAAAATCAGGTTATTGGCAACTTAGACTACATGATAATACAAAAGAATTAACAACATTTACTTGCCCTCCTCAAAAACATTATCAATGGAACGTGTTACCCTTTGGACTAAAACAAGCCCCTAGTATTTATCAGCGATTTATGGATAATAATTTAGAAGGACTCGAAAATTTTACAATGGTATCTATAGATGATATTATTTTTTATTCTAATCAAGATAAAATGGATCATTTAAAAAAGTTTTAAATAGTATTGGAAAGATGTAAAGAAAAAGGATTAATTTTAAGTAAAAGGAAGGCTAAAATAGCACAACAAAATATAGAATATTTAGGTATTGAGTTTAATAACGGATATTTAAAACTATAGTCTAATATATTAAATAAAATTCATAATTTTCCAGATCAATTGAAAAGGAGAACTCATGTACAACAATTTCTTAGACTTCTTAACTATATATCTGATCAAGGTTTCCTTAAAGATACATGGGCAAGATGCTTTTTGGCATAACCACCCAATACAAAAAAAAAAATTGCTTTGCAAGTATATAAACAGAATGTTCAATCCTGCTGAATTAAAGTATCCAATTCATGAAAAGGAAACACTGGCCTGTCTCAAGACTTTGAGAAAATGGCGCATAGATCTACTACCAGTTGCATTTACCATCCAAACGGATTCAAAGTATCTATATGGATTCAATAGATATATGATTAAAAAAAATTACAATCAAGGACGATTAATCCGATAGTAACTTGAATTAAGTCAATATCAATATACTATTAAGTATATAAAGTCTTTTAATAATTTTCTTGTAGATACATTAACTCGAGAATGGAAACAGCTTTAGCTAGCATGGAAGAGGCATTATAGGTAAAGGAAAAAGACTTCATTGACCTACAGATGAATCTACAAAATATTACTCAAGATATAACCCATTTGAAAAAGACCATTTCCTTTATTCAAAACCAAACTCAAGATGAACCCACTTCTTCTGCACCAAAAGAATTAAACCAAACTATTCCTTTACTTACTCCTCAACAACTTGGTCAACCTATACCACAAAAGAAGATATATTTTTTCTGAATCCAAATTTTATGTCATTTTTAATGGACCTATGTCTGGCATCTACGAAGAATGGCACAAAGTAGCAGTACATATTATCGATAAAAAGGTATTCTACATAAAAGTTTTACTACTAGAACTGAAGCAGAAAAGGCACTCAGTGATTTTAGAAATCCACCACTCAAACCCCAATATAATCAAGTTCTTATATCCAACTCTCCGAAGCCACAAATGAAACAACTAGGTAAACCCATTGATCTCGATCGAATCATTTTACTTCCTTCAAAAAAACCTCCATGAAGAATCCAAAAAGCTAACATCGGCAATGTTCTGTGAATGTTTCCAAGCATTAAACCACTAGATTGAAGAAAAGAAAATATTCCAGTATTACCCACAGAACCTTTTGGCCTAAAAGTCATTATCTTCCCTAGAGCTGACCCATTATCCACTTATTTATTATTTCAAAGTGGACTCATTGACACCATTTACCTCACTAATTTAGTTATCTTATCCGATTTCCCTATCAGATTCACTCAAACAGTTCGCAATTATAAAGATCGTTTTGCTAAGAAACGAGAAATATATATTAAAATTTACAGCAGTTATCTTATCTTCAAGGAGACAGTTGGTAGTGAATCAGTTACTGATGCAGAAATTAAAGTAGCAAGAATTGCATTTTTACAAATTGGATTCAACAACGGCATTTTTCCCTCCATAGATGCACCACCTCAGCATGAATTCCAATGGGAAACAATTAATCAATTCAACCTCCACTGCTTGGAAGGAGTCTTTAATCAATGCAATCGGATTACCAA
Organism: Erythroxylum cataractarum; assembly: GCA_024703695.1. Lineage (NCBI taxonomy): Eukaryota > Viridiplantae > Streptophyta > Magnoliopsida > Malpighiales > Erythroxylaceae > Erythroxylum > Erythroxylum cataractarum. The sequence goes on from JANJEY010000007.1 coordinate 49,332,420, forward strand.
TGAATCCATGATCAAAATTAATTATAAAGGCCTCAATAAGCTCATGATTTCAGCATATAAGAACCCAATTACAACGGATGTAGTTCAAATCATTCAACAATTCTCGCAACCATTTGGGCGAATGGACTATATTTTTGAACCTCTCTCTACACAATGGAAATATGCCATATGTAAACAACTCCAAGGATATGTAGAACACACCTGTCTCTACTGTCCTACCATAACCAAAGTAGATGATAATGGATCCGATGAGGAAATAATTGAAGAAGATAAGATGTAAAGATCGTCGGCATAAAACAACAAAATATAAATAGTGTCGGCAACAACCGAAAAATGTAAATTATATGTACAATATTTACTTTTAATTGTAATTTTTGCTTTTTAGCTTTATAGGACGAATCTTCTTTTCCTTTATATCATTCCTTAGTTTTTTATCTTTTTCCTTCTATATAATGAACCAAGGGCCTTAGAGCTCACTATGAAATAAACTTGCCTCTTTGTTCTTACCATTATTCTCTCGTTGCATCAAAGCCTGGGTTTGGCGTCATTGTAAGCAGAGAAGAAGGTATGAATTTAAAGTGTTTTTGTTTCATCACATTCTAGATTTAATAATGTTTCATCACCTTCTAGATTTAATTATTTAAGATGTCTTTCAATCATTTCCTTATACTCATACTTGTCAAATATATTTACACTCACTTTATCCAGTTTATATCTTTCTTTCTCGCTGCATGTATCATTACATTCCCTAATTATCAATTATTTTATTTCCTCAATAATTGTGTCAGCTATAATTTTCCATCCATTTTCTTTCAACATCTCTTAGAAAAGCTTTTTGATCCAGATATCGATTATCATAATCTTGAATAATCTTACATTCAGATCCGATAATGGAGTCTAGTTATTTTGAAAGAAAACGCACCTTGAAAAAATTAATACAGGAAACTCATGACAGAGAAAAATGGATAGATGAACTAAATATAAGATATCATGCCTGAAACAAGTCCTCCAATCAAAGTGCTCATCTCAACAGATACAACATAATGCAAGATACTACAAGATTAATCAAACTCATTCAAGAATATAAGCAAATATTATGAGAGACTAGAGCCTATTATTTAGATTTAATTAAATGTTTGATTTCCTAAACTCTCAATTGTACTACAGTGTATGTTTTACTCATGTATTTCGACAATAAAAGAATGCTTAAAAAATTAATACGTAATTGTCAAGAAATTAAAGAAAAATGTTAAGATCAGATAATTGAACTTACTCGTCTTAATGAACTAGCCAAGAAAAAAGATAATTATCAATTGGAATTAGAAACTAATCAATTAATTGCTCTATCAAGATATGTTATCCAATCGACCAATCAAGATTTAAAAACATATTTGGAAGCAATACAATTTTATATTGATTAAATCATCAGCATTCATCCATTTTTATTTTTATTTTTATTCTTCTGCTCTCTTTTATTTATGCAAGTTTTATTAAAATTTATTGAAATATGTTCTTTTGAGGATCTGCTCCATTTGTTCATTTGTTCTTTATTCTCATTGATTAAATCATTTAATAATTGTATTGTTTGGTTTTGTATTTGTATTAATTCAATTTATTGGGTTTCTAAAAGGTTATTTTGCTCTTTTATTTCTTTTATATATTGGGTCATACTCATAATGTATTCTTTAGATACGTAGTTAATTCTGTAATTTGCTTTTAAGATCATCTCTTTTTATTGAGGTGCCTATTGCCGAAGGGTTTGCTATAACTGGATCGGTGATTTTAATGTTGGGTTTTTCTTTTGTGATGTTTTCAGGTTCAAAGAATCTGATGGGTCATCCTATTTTTAATGAGTGAGATCTGAGTAAAGGTGTGGTAGAAGAAGATGATATATCAGAAAATGAATGTCTTCGGGATAATTGAATCGGATATTGAGTTGGTGGTATTGGTCTCAATTTTGTTCTAAAATTGGTTCCTACCTTGGCGACATCATGGAATAATTGATCAAGATATATTCGATCTATATCTTTAAATTCGATACTATGATGAGAATTGGATAGAGCATAACTAATTTGGTAGGTGATTGAAAAGGTATATTGTCCTTGAATCATAAGATCATCTCTATAAAATTTGTAAACAATTTTTATGGTGTCATCTAAATTGGGTGATCTCACTGGAATTCCTAATTTAAATCTTGTATTAAATTTAATTTTTTCGTAGGCTAAATTGCCATTCGTCATTCCAATTATTTGATCATTTAAAATTTTCATTCTTTCGTCTATTATTGCCATTCTTATGCGTGAGTCTATTCCTTCTTGAAAAGTAGATTTTAAAAGAATCTAGATGGTAGATAAATGAATATATCCTCTCTTATTACGTTTTTCTTCAGGTAGTTTTTGTAATTGTTTAGTAATTTGAGCTCGATCTATTAGACTAATTCTATATGTCCATTACATTGATCCATTCTAAATGGTGTTTCATGAAGCATTCTTCCAAAATAAATGATATTTTTTCGATTAAAAAGTTGTTTGAATAATGAAGATTGAATATCTTGTCCTGATTGTAATTTTAATTGTGTTTTATCTATTTGTTTTTGCTTATCCTGTGCTAATTGAGTGTTATTATGAAACGTTCCTTGGGATTCTTCTAAATCTAAATTATCCACATCTAATATTACTGAATCTTTTTCTCTATTTCTGTCTAAAGCCATTGAGAGTGAGAGGTAATTTGATGTAATCATAATGTACGGGTTAAATAAAGTAATTCATTTGAATAAAATTGATAGCTACTTCAAATTATGTTTAATTCTAGTTGAATGTCTTCAAGTTCAACATTATTTGTCAGTAAGTAGTCATTAGTATAAGATTCATCATCAGTGCCACATATTTGATATTGATGTGTAAACCATTCAAGAAATTGATCTCGAAAGTTTAAACATTGAATATATAAATATTGTCTAAGATTATAACTAAATCCTCCTTGATAAATAGCTAGGAAAACTAAATTAAACATAACTGGATCTAAAACAAAAGAACATATTTCAATAAATTTTAATAAAGCTTGCATAAATAAAAGAGAGCAGAAGAATAAAATAAAAATAAAAATGGATGCATGTTGATGATTTAATCAATATAAACTTGTATTGCTTTCAATTAAATCTCGATTGGTATACTGGATAACATATCTTGATAAAGCAATTAATTGATTAGTTTCTAATTCCAATTGATAATTATTGTTTTGCTTGGCTAGTTCATTAAGAAGAGTAAGTTCAATTATTTGATCCTGATATTTTTCTTTAATTTCTTGACAAGTACGTATTATTTTTTAAACATTCTTTTATTGTCGAAATACATAATTAAAACATACACCGTAGTACAATTGAGAGCTTAGGAAATCAAACATTTAATTAAATCTAAATAATAAGCTCTAGTCCCTCTTAATATTTGCTTATATTCTTGAATGAGTTCAATTAATCTTGCAGTATCTTGCATTATGTTGTATCTATTAGGATGAGTACTTTGATGGGCAGACTTGTTTCGGGTATGATATCTTATGTTCAGTTCATTTAGTCATTCTTCTCGGTCATGAGTTTCCTGTATCAATTTCTTCAAGGTGCATTTTCTTTCAAAATAACTAGACTCCATTATCGGATCTGAATGTAAGATTATTCAAGATTATGATAATCGATATCTGGGTGAAAAAGCTTTTCTAAAAGATGTTGAAAGAAAATGGATGGAAAATTATAGCTTACGCAATTATTAAGGAAATTGAATAATTTATAATTAGGGAATGCAGTGATACATGCAGCAAGAAAGAAAGATATAAGCTGGATAGAGTGAGTGTAAATATATTTGACAAGTATGAGTATGAGGAAATGATTGAAAGAAATCTTAAATAATTAAATCTAGAAGGTGATGAAACATAATTAAATCTAGAATGTGATGAAACAAAAACACTTTAAGTTCATACCTTCTTCTATGCTTGCAATGACTCCAAACCCAGGCTTAGAAGCAATGAGAGAAGAGTGGTAAGAACAAAGAGGCATGTTTATTTCATAGTGAGCTCTAAGGCCTTTGGTACATTATACAGAAGGAAAAAGACCCACAAAACTATGGAATGACATAAAGGAAAAGAAGATTTGTCCTATCAAGCTAAAAAGAAAAATTTACAATTAAAAGAAAATGTTGTACATATAATTTACATTTGTCGGTTGCTGCCGACACTATTTACATTTCGTTGTTTTGTGCCAACGATCTTTACATTTTATCTTCTTTAATTATTTCCTCATCGGATCCATTATCATCTACTTTGGTTGGGGTAGGACGGTAGAGACAGGTGTGTTCTGCATATCCTTGGAGTTGTTTACATATGGCATATTTTCAATGTGTAGAGAGAGGTTCAAAAATATCATCCATTCGTCCAAATGGTTGCAAGAATTGTTGAATGATTTGAATTACTTCCGTTGTAATTGGGTTATTATATGATGAAATCATGAGCATATTGATGCCTTTATAATTAATTTTGATCATGGATTCATTGGTAATCCGGTTACATTGATTAAAGACTCCTTCCAAGCAGTGGAGGTTGAATTGATTAATTGTTTCCCATTGGAATTCATGCTAAGGTGGTGCATCTATGGGGGGACAAATGCCGTTGTTGATTCCAATTTGTAAAAATGCAATTCTTGCTACTTTAATTTCTGCATCGGTAACTGATTCACTATCAACTGTCTCCTTGAAGATAAGATAACTGATGTAAATTTTATTGTTCTTTGGCAAAACGATCTTTATAATTGCGAACTGCTTGAGTGAATCTGATAGGGAAATTGGATAAGATAGCTAAATCAGTGAGTGGATAAATAAGTGGATAATGGGTCAGTTCTAGGGAAGATAATGACTTTTGGGCCAAAACGTCCTCGATTTTGTGGGTAATACTGGAATATTTTCATTTCTTCAATTTAATGGTTTAATGCTTGGAAACTTTCACATAACATTTCTGATGTTAGCTTTTTGGATTCTTCATGGAGTTTTTTTGAAGGTAAATTGATTCGATCGAGATCAATGGGTTTACCTAGTTGTTTCATTTGTGGCGTCGGAGAGTTGGATATAAGAACCTGATTATATTGGGATTTAAATGGTGGATTTCTATAATCACTGAGTGCCTTTGCTGCTTCAGTTCTAGTGGGAAAACTTTTGCATAGAATACCTTTTTTACATATAATATGTACTACTGCTTTGTGCCATTCTTCGTAGATGCCAGACATAGGTCCATTAAAAATGACATAAAATTTGGATTCGAAAAAATCTATCTTCTTTTGTGGTATAGGTTGACCAAGTTGTTGAGGAGTAACTAAATAAATAGTATGGTTTAATTCTTTTGCTGCAGAAGAAGTGGGTTTATCTTGAGTTTGGTTCTGAATAAAGGCAATGGTCTTTTTCAATGGGTTATATCTTAAGTAATTTTTTGTAGCTTAATATGTAGGCCAATGAAGTCTTTTTCCTTTGCCTGTAATTCCTCTTCTATGCTAGCTAAAGCTTCTTCCATTCTCGAGTTAATGAATTTGCAAGAAAATTGTTAGAAGACTTTACATACTTAATAGTATATTGATATTGACTTAATTCAAGTTGCCAGTAGATTAATCGTCCTTGCTTGTAATTTGTTTTAATCATATATCTATTGAATCCATATAAATACTTTGAATCTGTTTGGATGGTAAATGCAATAGGTAGTAGATTTATGTGTCATTTTCTCAAAGTCTTGAGACAGGCCAGTGTTTCCTTTTTATGAACTGGACACTTTAATTCAACGAGATTGAACGTGCTGTTTATATACTTGCAAAGTAAATACTTTTTTGTGTTGGGTGGTTGTTCCAAAAGGAATCCTGCCCATGTATCTATACAAGCATCGGTTTGTACCAGTAATCTATCTATAGGAAGATAATTATAAAGTATGGGTAAATCCTTGCATAAATGCTTTAATTTTTGTAAATTAGCAGTATCTTCAGGAGACCAAGTCCATTGATTTTTAATACTACATTTTAATTGTAAAAGTTTTTTTTCTTTTGCTAATTCCTTAAGGAAACCTTGATCAGATATATAGTTAAGAAGTCTAAGAAATTGTTGCACATGAGTTGTATTTTTCAATTGATCTGGAAAATTATGAATTTTATTTAATATATTAGACTGTAGTTTTAAATATCTGTTATTAAACTCAATACCTAAATATTCTATATTTTGTTGTGCTATTTTAGCCTTCCTTTTACTTAAAATTAATCCTTTTTCTTTACATCTTTCCAATACTATTTAAACCTTTTTTAAATGATCCATTTTATCTTGATTAGAATAAATAATAATATCATCTATATATACCATTGTAAAATTTTCGAGTCCTTCTAAATTATTATCCATAAATCGTTGATAAATAATAGGGGCTTGTTTTAGTCCAAAGGGTAACATGTTGCATTGATAATATTTTTGAGGAGGGCAAGTAAATGCTGTTAATTCTTTTGTATTATCACGTAGTCCAAGTTTCCAATAACCTGATTTTGCATATAGTGTTGTAAACCAATTATGTCCTTTTAATTTATTAATAATGTAATCTTTTCTAGGTAATTTATAAGCGTCTCCAATTGTAGCTTCATTAAGTTTTCTATAATTAATTACCATACACCTTTTACCTCTTTTTTGTTTAGCTGAATTATTTACATAAAATGCTAGTGCGGAATGTTTACTAGTACTAGGAGATATTAATTGTCTGTTTAATAAATCTGTACATTCAATAATAAATTCTTGTACATCTTGTTATGTGTAAGGAATATTATTGCGAATATTAATTTCTTGTGTAGGATCCTTTAAATGAATTTCTACAAATTGGTGATTATGATTTTTTATAGGATCTAGTGGATTTTCACTACATACATTGTCTAATAATGTATCAATTTCTAATTGAATAGTCATATTATTGAGAAGATAAAATTGAAGATAATCTAATATGGTTGTTATAAGGTGTAACTTTTGTAAATATGAGGTATGATAAATGGGAATTTTAAGAATAATAGACTTTTGATTTAAGGATTTTATATGAGGAGTTTTTAAAGTAATATAATGTAGATACTGGCAAAGTGGATTGTATAATTTTATAAAAAAAATTCCAATAATTAATGGTAATCTGGACTCTTGCTAATAAATTGAAGGAACTGAAAAGGTATATTTTTCTATAAGAATATTATTGTAATAACTAACATACCATATATATTTAAAGCTTCCATCGACTATTCTTATTTGTAATGGTTTTGCTAATTTTTTCCACGTTGATAATAATTGTTTTGAAGCAATACAAATGGCTGATCCAGTAGCTATATATGCATTTACTTTTCTATTCTGAATCACTACTTGTATAAAGGTTGTGTTGGGATTTAATTGATGATTCTAATGACTCTGATGACACATTATGAGATTCATAATAGTAAATTGAAGAAATGGTGGAATTAGTATCATAGTCTGATTCGATTGGTTCTAATTGATTTTTAGTTGCTGAAGATAAAATGTTTATCTTATTTTGATATTTTTTTCTCTTATTTCTTTAGACAATTATTAGCATAATGCCCTTCTTCCTGACAAATCCAACATTTACAAGATTTTTTCTTCTGAGGACAATCATGCTGTCTTGGTTTAAACTGTCTATATCGTTTTCTTCTAAATTGTTTTTTATAAGGAATATAAGGTCTACGTTTATAATAATGTCGAGGATATCTATTCCATCGATAAGATTTATAAGGTTTTCTTTTCTTGTAATGTATTATGTTTTTCTTAAAATGTGTTTGTTGGGTTTCACATCCATATTGTTGTGGTACTTCTGCATATTTTGCATAACAACTCTGAATGTCTTTATGTCGTATTGTTCTTTTTAATTTTGATTCAAAACATTTTTCAGCTAATATTTCCTGAGCAATTAAAATAGCTCCACCTAAATTAAAAGCAACTACTCTAGATTATGTTTTTTCATTAAATGTAGCTTTTACTTTTTGATTCATAGGAGAAGGTAGTTTTTGAATAATTATTTGAAGATAAGTTTCTTGCTCTTTTCTTCTTAATTTATAATGATATCTTTTGTGAATTTGTTTCGTCTGTTTTTTGTTTCATCTGCCCTTTTCGCTTCATTTGCTTCTTGCTTCGTTTGTCTTTTGTTTCGTCTGCTCTTTTCGCTTCATCTGCTTCTTGCTTCGTCTGTCTTTTGCTTTGTCTACCTTTTTTATTTCTTCTTCTTCTTGCTTCGTCTGTCTTTTGTTTCGTCTATTCTTTGCTTCGTTTGCTTTTCAATTCGTCTACTTTTCAAGTCGTCTGCTTTTCGCTTCGTCTGCTTTGTGCTTATTTGTTTTTCTCAATTCATCTCACCCTTCTTCTTAGGTTGACTTTTTGCTTCATTTTATGTTGACCAGAACATCTTCTGGTTCAAATTTAATACTCTAGGCAACATAATTTGTCTTCATCTCAAAGTCCTCTTTGAAACTGTCTTAAGATGATCTTAACCCGACATTTGTAGAGAGAGTTATGCCATTTGTCCCGTGACAGGTTCAATATGATTGAGGGCAATACTTTTAGAGTTCTGAACCAAATGGATTGATTTTGGTGTCATTAGAAACTTAAGACAGTGGAGAACATTATTCTAGAAGAAAAAGTTATGTCAGAATGTTCAAGGGTATTGTTGGCAAGACACTTAAGCATAAAAAGACATAAAGCATAAATGGAAGGGCAAATGGGACATTTCTCACTCATTAAGGATATAATTAGAAGAAGAGAAAGAGAGAAAGAAGAGAAACAAGCTAGGGTTTAATTTTTCTTAGGCTTCAAGAGAGATTTGGGAGCTATTCAAGAAGCCAAAAAGGTATAAGAAGAGAAGAGCTTCCCTTTGGGCTGAAGATCCCTTCATTTGATGAAGAATGAAGGTAAGATAATTTTGGATCTTTCTGGATTTTTGGAACGATTTTAGTTCATGAAGTATAGAAAATGCTTGGGTTTAAGTATTCTAAAACCAAATTTATTGATTTTGCATTGTGGGATTTTCTATTGGATTCCTATTAAATGAGACTTGATTTGTTTTAGAGAACTAAGAAAATCCTACCCAAGAGTAAGGGGAAAGACAACCTTGACTTGGATTTTTGTAAGCAAATTAGACGGTAATATATTTATGGTTATTATCTAAATGGGCGTTTTTCCTATATGTGTGTATATGCTAGAGCTGCTAAATTGTGAATTACTATGACGTGTTTTATGTTATGCATTGAAAGATGTATGACATTTTGATATAACTGAATTGTGATTTTGATCATGTTATGCCTTGATATCTATCATGGCATTTTATATAAATGAAAAGAAAGGAAAGAGCATGAAAAGTATGAAAGCATTTCATAAAATGATTTGAGTATGATTATGTGTTTTTGTTTGGGCGAGAGTGGAACCATTATGTTCGTCATGTGCACGTTGACAAGAGCCTTCTCCCAGCTGCCTGCTTGTGGCATATGAGCTCCGAAATTAGACTCATTCTGTTCATGGGGTAAACTTCGGTTTCTCTATTATGTTTCCATAGAACCCTCAAGCCAATTGATTGTGCATTTCATAATTGAACTGTCAAGTATGTTGCAAGTTTGAGTGTTATGTTTTGATGGATGAGTCTTCATGATATGTTCTATGTGATGACATTCAAATTATGAAATTTTGAGCTTGAAGTGTGGATGATAGAATTGCTAGATTAAATGGGATATATATATGCATACTTTGGTATATTTATATATAGAGGTGTGTGCCTGAATTGTATGGCTCGTTGCCAATGGCTATAAATGTATAAGCCACTGAGCTTCATAGCTCACCCCATTATCTTCCACTTCGTAGGTGAAGAAAAAACAGAATAGCAATGATCCTTGCAAAGTTTGGCAAACATCAAGAATAGAGACTTTTGTAATTAAGTTAGTTCAGAAAATTTTGGTATTTAGAATCATTTTAAGCATAGGCATTCAATTGTATCATTATGTATTATGTATTTTGTATTAAGTCAATGGTGTGATGTTTGGTATGTAAATAAAGATTTTCAAACTCTTTTGCTTTGTTAATGAAATGATAGATTGGAGTAGTTTCGGTTATGTATGTTCATAATTGACTTCCTTGCTAAAATGGTTGAGTTGAAGTAATAAGCTTGTTTGATGTTTGACTGTTGTGAGCACGCCACTCTTATGGGATGACGGGCTTTGTATTGACTCCGGATTGTTGGGCTTCGCAAACGGAACCCAACAGTCCATCTAATGTTGTCTCACCCTTTGTGGATATGGCAGTTTGGGCTTGTATAGTGGTGGTGGTGGCACATAAGGTCTCTCTTCTTCTTTCTCTTCTTAAACCTCCTTGCCTTTTCCTTTTTCTTGGCAATCCTTTTTCACACTTGGTTCCTCCATCTACTTGCCACTTTGAAGTATGATAGCCTTTAGTTGTTCCCCTGGGTTGGCCTCAATATTGCTTGGTAAGCTACCTACACTTTTAGAAGACATAACATTAGCAGTTTGCCTTACTTGTACCTCTAAGTTGTAGATAGATGAGGCATAGTTCTTCACTATCTGGTCAAACTTTGCCTCCATCCTCTTTTGACTTTCCTCCTGGCTCGAAAACATCCTCTTTTGGTTCTCTTTTTTTATTTGCCATTTTGGACCCTAAAACATCCATCAACTTGTACAGTTTGTTCTCCAAAGATCCAAGTCTATCTTGTTGAAATCTCAAAGGTCTTTGAAGTCTTTCTTGGCCTCCAGCATTGTTAGTACTCCAATAAAAATCTGGGTGGTTTTTTCACCTCAGATTATAAGTATTTGAGTAAAAATTGTTATCTTGTTATGGCTTGCCCAAGTAATTTACCTGCTCAATGCTACTGGCTCCCAGCAAAAAACATTTTGCTGTGCAATGGTTGTCCTGCTCGCATAACTCACATTGTGATTACATAGCTTTGGCTATAGATAAGGATGTTCCTTACATGTTGCTCAACTGCTTAGTGAGGGCTATGATCTGTGCCTGCAAAGCGGTAACAAAGTCCATTGAGATCATATCTTTTTGCTCCTTTTGCCCATGCCTACTCCTCTCTCTTGACCACATACAACTGTTGCTCACTAACTCTTCCAAAAGATTATGAGCTGCATCTATAGTTTTTCTCATCAAAGATCCTCCCACGATTGCATCTATGGTCCCTCTTATGCTCTAATTTACACCATTGTAGAATGTTTACATGAGGAACTCCCTTGGAAGGTTGTGGTGGGGATAGCTTATTTATAGTTCTTTAAACCTCTCCTAAACTTAACATAAAGACTCCCCATTGTTTTGTTGAAAATTGGTCATTTCCTTAATGATCTTTGTTGTCTTGGTCAATGGGAAGTATTTAGCGAGAAATGCATGGGCTAACTGTTCCTAAGTAGTAATCTGTTTTGAGCTAAGTGAATTGTACCACGTCTTTGCCTGATCTCTTAAAGTGAAAGAAAATAGTCACGATCTCACAATATTGTCAAACATCCCATTAAACTGGAAAGTGTCACATATCTCCAAAAAGTTGGCGAGAGGGGCGTTGGGATCTTCACTAGACAACATATAGAACTGCACATTACTCTGAAGAATGTTGAGGAGTTCCAGCTTGATTTCGAAATTATTAGCTTGAATCACTAGCCTCGCAACTCCTTGAGGACTAAATCCTCGCCTCATAAAATCCACCAGTGTCCTTTCAGCCCCTACTTGTTATCCTTCTTCTACCATATTTCTTTGTATAATGTCTTGACGCTTCACTCTTCTCAACTCTCATTCATGCCTTGTGATATCTAATAACTCTTCATCACAAAATTTAGTAGTCCTTCGCGTGTTCCTTGTGTTCATACACCTGCAAAGAAACAAGGAAAAGTATCAAAAACTCTTAAATCAAAGTAACCCAAAATAAACAAGATCCTAAACAAACAATCTCCAACAACAGCGTCGAAAACTTATGGAGTGCAAAACACACTCTAATCTAACGCTCAAAACTGCAAGTATACAGATCGTATTTGTAATTGAAAGCCGATATCGATCCCACGAGGATTGTATGCACCACTTAATTTAGGTTATTCTTTGATTAAAAAATCGTTTCAATCAAATTTAAAAAAGATAAGTAAAATGAATACAAACTAAAAGTAAAAGGGAACAATGCACCCTAAACCAAAATCATAAATTAAGACTAGGAGAAAATCAAGATTAAACATTAGGACTTGTCATCATCCCTATTTTCTCCCCTTTGATTAATTGATTCAATTTATGCTTAACCTAAGATTTCCTAAAATTCTAGCTACCCTCTTTCAAGGTGTAACTAAATGTCACTAGTTAAATAAATTATAATTAACTTTGGGATCTCTCGATGTGCAAAGCCTTTCCTAAGCATTTAACTAGATATGAAGCTATCTTATAAGCAATGTATTGATATATTGAAATCTCTTCCTAATAAATCAATAACTTGTTATTTATAGGTCTATTAATCGTCAACTCCTGTTGTATAATTAACGCATATTACTAAGCTCACTCTCTCAATTTATTGCAAGGTTTAAGCATAATGAGCAATACAAACATGTATATCATTAAATTGATAACCAAAGATTCAAAAATAGTTAAAATACATAATCCTAAAAATTAATTTAGCCAATCATAATATCCATAACATCCCCAACAATCAAATAATCCATAATAAACATGATAGAAGAGAAAGAAATTGAAATAAGATTGGATGGGGCAGCTCCTCCTCTTTTTTGCCCGAATATGGAAAATCTGGATGAAGGGGTGCTCTTTACTAAATCGGGAATAAAACCTAGAATCTCCACCTATCTCTAAGTTCTTACTATGTCTTTTTGCTCCAAGAAGTAAGTTCCACGACTCTATGACAACTCTCGGGATTCTCTTCCTTATAAACTCAACTTAAAATAACACAAGAAACCATATGTCTCTTCGACTTCCAATTTCCACGATCATGGGAATTATACTTGTGCTTCCTAAGATCATGGGTTATCTTGATAGAAACTTTCTCCATAGATTTCTCACAATTGTAGAAAATATGCCCTTTTCTACGATTGTGGGTTCTTGTTTTTTATCAGATCCACTTCTCTTCTCTTCTCTTGGTCCCTAGCTCAATCACAAAGGTACCCACCATCCATTCCTATACCAAAATGATCAATTCCTATCTCAAAACAATATCAAACACAAAATAACAACCATGAACATCAGACTAAACAAAAACACACAAAACAAGTCCTAAAACATAATAATACTAACCTATTATGCAAGAAACAAATTAGAAATATTCATACTGATGCACAACTATCACACACTATCTAATCAACTAGACATACTAAATGTTATTGTTATATAATGATTAATTGTTGGATATAACAACGAGTAAAGGGGTATTGAATATAAAATTATTATTTAGTTATTAAAGAAGTTTTTTAGAGTCATAAATGCTTCTTGCAAGAAATATATGATTTATGATATGTTATTTCTAGCACTAAGTGTATATCATAGACATTCAATTGAGTCCTAATGTCTAGGTTAAGTAATATAAGGAATTGAATTGTAATTGTTATTCTTGATATCAATCGACAGAAGCTTTGTGACGTAATTTGATAATTCTTTGCTCAAACCAAAGTAAGACAAATATAGTTTACTCTTTACTTATGCTAAAGGAATATGCTTATGCTAAAGGAATATGTTGTGAGGATTACTCTTCACTTAAAAATGAAGACAATTGTACAAAAGGTTACTCTTCACCCATTTTAAGAAAATGTTAATAAATTTTTAAGAAAAGTTTAAAGAGTATATGTAAGTTTAAGTATTTAGTTATGCTAAAGGAATATATAATGAGGATTACTCCTCACTTAGATGAATACAATTGTACAAAAGGTTACTCTTCACCTATTTGAAAAAGATGTAACAAATTTTAGTAAGATTTTGAAGAGCAGACATAATTAACAAAATCACTATAAGTTAACGTTGTAATTTCTTCCTTATTTTCTTCTCTACGTTCAAAATTATTAGTTATGCCTGTAAATACTTACTTGATTAGGTTATTTAATTATTTCAAAATATATACACTTAAACTCTCGTTCATAAAAATCAATTTATGTAAAGAGTTCAAAAATAGCACACACCTAATTTACCCTTTTCTTAAGTGCCACTAAGAACCAAAAAAATATTATTTTTTGAAATTTGGTTTTTATAATTTTCAAAAAATTATTTTTGTTATTGCCACAAAATGAGAACTCAATGTCCCAATCAAACCAATTTTTTAGTGTACTATTTACAATCACAATTGAAAACATCTTATAAAATATATATGAAGGTGCATTTTTAACATCACACACACACACACACCCATATATGTATATAATTTAATTTAAATTAGATCAGTTTAAAAATTATGGCATTTACTGATACAAATCTTTTAAATAAATTAATTATAAGAAAGAATGGGAGTAAAGAAAAAGTTCAAAACAAATTTGAGAAAAAAAAGGTTTCAAACAAAAAAGGAAAATTTTCACCTAAGTTTTTTAAAATTCATTAACAGGAAGACAAATTTAAGAAAAATGATGTCAAGTTTTAAGATTTTTCTATCCAACTATGTTGTTATTAACTAAAAGATTAAATTTTTTTACTTTAACTCATCAAATTTTATATGATTTATACATAATGAATTAAGTTGTATAATTTTCTTTTTACAAATATCAATTTTTTCTGAAATATCTATTGAACATCATTCATCAAAGATTTGAAAGTTAGGAACTTGATGAAAAGAATACAGACTTGATTTTAGAGGTCAACACTTTCATTTCTTACCATTTCAAACAGGAAAAAGAAGTTGTGTAGGTGCTTCATTGCCATTATCTGTTTTGACAACTTCTTTTGCTTTAATTCTTTGTATGGAATACAGGATTTAGAGTGAGTAATGTTTCTATGCACTTGGCAGGTGACATGGTCTAACCCTTCCTAGATCTTATCCCTTGATTTAAGTCCTAGAAACTAAATTATGTTATTTATGTCATTATGATATGAATTTTTTTCCTTTACCAGTTAAGATAAATTTTTGCTTATTTTTAACAAGGATAAGTGCCTATTAAGTGGTTTGTGTTTGTTTATGCTCTATAGCTAATAAATTGAACAAGGATAAGGGTCTATTAAGTGGTTTTTGTTTTTTTATGCCCTATAGCTAATTGGTTGGTTTTAGTTTACTAAAAAATTATTTAAAATCATTCTTTATCTTATACATATTTAGATGTATATGATAAAATCCATGAGATTAATGTACATAGTAAATGAAATTATAATGACAACATAATTATTAGATTTATATTACATTTATTTATTATCCCTAAATTGCTCGTGGTTATTGTTGTATTAAGAATGACATTAATATAGTGAAAAAAGATTAACACATATTGTGTTTCTTCCTTATAATAGTAGTTTTAACCCGAACATATTTAATATTATAACTATAGGTCCTACTTAACTAAATTTGTGTGATTTACATTAGCAAAGTCATGATCTCATAACTTTAGAGGTAGGTTATGAATAACCTATAAGATATGTTTAGGTAATAGTTGTCAACCAACAAATCTAGGAGTCATATAAGATTTGATTGATAAAGTTGTTATCTACCTAATTTAAGTTAACTTGGTTTGTTGAGAAACTTAAGATCAACTAAATTTGAATAGAATCCTAGCCCACTAGAGAGATTAGAGTAACCTTGTTGGACCCCAAACTTTACTTGGAAGTTAGAACTATTATATGTGAAATGTTAGAAGTTAAAATCTGGAAAATGTAGTTGAAACATGTTCATTGAGTATGCTTCGATGTTGTAGCCATAAATTTTTCTTTGGTTATCCAAATGATATGATTATTGATTTGGATTAAACTAGAGAGGTAAGGATACAAATTATCTGATGGAATCGAGTTCTAATTCAATCCCTAAGAATTCCAATTTTTGAATGGAAGTTGAGCACATGATATTGTTTCAGTATAAAAATAGTTAGGAAATGTTTGGGAGGTAACTTTCAGATTTCCAAACCAAATTGAATGATTTTAGTTCCATTAGAAAATTAAGACAATGAGAAACATTTTTTTAGAAGGAAGTGTTATTGAATTCCTTCAATTTTCCATGATCATTAGTTAAGGAGTTAGAAGTATAAGATGTTAGTTTTAATAGGCATAAGGGGTAAAATGGGAAGGACAAGATAAATGAGGGGCAAAATGGGAAGAAAGAATAATAAATAGGCTTGAATTAGAAGAAGGGAAGAGAAAGTGTCATGGAAGTCAAGAGAAGAGAGAAGAAAAAACGTGAAAAGAAGAAGAAAAAAAAGGAAAAATCGTGGAGAAAGAAGAGAAAGGAAGAAGAAATTGTGGGAAGAAGAAGAAATCAAGCTTCTAAGGTAAGTTCATCTTTTTCTTCTTGCTTTGTTAGAGAAGGAGTTAGCAAGAGAAAGGGGTTTTGTATAGAGAATGAAGGTTTTGTGTTGGAAGATGATTTAAGAGAACCTAATTGTTTTTGGGGTTTCTAAACTAAGTTTTGGTTTTTCTAACCTAGATGGACTATGGATAGGTTAGATTTGAGCTTGATTTGTGTTGATTGAATTTTTGTGATTATGGAAGTTTTGGCTGGATTTCCAATTGAATGTGGATTGAATGAGAATTTTGGTTACATTAGAAAATCAAGAAAATCTTATTCAAGAACAAAAGGAGGGGTACAATTGAGTTTGGATTTTCAAGCGAAATAAGGTGGGTAATTTATTTATAATTATTGTGTAATGAGAAAAATGTCTTCTGTGTGTATTGTATGCTAAATGACTTGCTTTGAAATGTTGTGATGTGAAAATTGCATTATAAGGTATGACATTTTATAAAATTGAATTGTGAGTATAATTATGCTATACCTTATATCATGGCATTTTGATTAAATGAAAAGAAGAAAAAGCATGAGAATATGAACTTTTGATTGAATTGAGCATGAGATTTTATTGTGTTTGGGCAAGAGTGAAACCATTCTGTTCGTCATGTGCACGTTGACAAGAGCCTTCTCCCAATTGCCCTCTTGTGACATATGAGCTCCAAAATTGGACTTATTCTATTCATGGGGTAAACTTCAATTTCTCTATTCTATTTCCATAAAACCCTCAAGCCATTTATTTGTGTATTTGCATTTTGATGTATTAAGTTATGATGAAGTTGTGTATTATGCTTTAATGTTAAATTACATCCTTTATGTGATGTTGTATTGAATTATGTGTTGTGAATTAGAATTGTGATTTTAGAACTTACATTGTTGGATCAAGATAAGATGAGTATGCTTATATAAATAGATGCATATATGTTTGATTGTGTGGCTAATCACCGATGGCTATAAATATATTAGCCACTGAGTTGTGTAGCTTAACCCAACATTTTCCCTCCTCAAGTGCAGAACAAGAAGATTAGAGATCCTTGCAAGGCAATTGGATAACTCTGAGATAGTTAGCTTTTGTACTAAGCTAGTTCGAACACTTTTGTATAGCTTATTAAGCATGTAAAACATTGAGCATCCATTTGTATTTGTTTTAAGTTTGTGAAGTTTATATTGATATTTAAATAAAGTTTGTTCAATTATTTACTTTGCTTAATAATGAGAATGTGAATTTGAGGATTTCCTTTTGTATATGATTATGTCCTTTTACAGGTTGACTATAATGGTTGTGGAAGTGGAATGTGTGTATGCATATGCTTCTTTGTCGAGATTGCAAATTGTTGCTCGTTTTAGAATAACATGTTAGAAAGGTTTTAAGGGATGAATCATTTGAGGAGGGATTCAAAAGTTTAACAAAAAGTATTTAGTGGTTGAATTGATATGGACAGATATTGCATTTTGCAAATTCTTAGGTGTGGAAATTGTGTTCTAAAATCAAGGACACAACTGCATTGATCTAGGTAGAATTAGCCAAAATGGTCTTCATAAAAGTTGTAGCTTGTCCTCTTAGCTTTCCAACGATATGAAGTATGAAATTTTTGGATATTAGAGCTGAGAGACATGATCATTATAAGTTGGTAATGTTGTATAGGATGTATATCATAATAGCTATGGTGAAAAGATGAGAATTTGATGTATGTGATGAGTCATTTGAGTTGATATTTGGGAGTTTAATGCACTTAAATTGGTAAATGAATGGTTAAGAAGTGATAATACGTTAGAAGAAGTAAATTTGAGAAGATTATAAGTGAATATGATGTTAGAATGGATGTAGGAATCATTGAAGAGACTTTGGAGGAAGTTTTGGGTGGCATGTATCCATTAGATGGACTTTAGGTCCATTAAACGAACCTTATCAGGTGTAAAAACACCCCCAGCCCAGTGAATCTCCATTAATGGACATTAGGTCTGTTAAATGGACCTTCTCGGGTGTAAAAACATCCCCAAGACCATGTATATACACAAGACAGCTACAGTAAATCAGTGATTTTGACCATCTAGATGGAAAACTCTCTCTTTGTGGTCTTCATGAAAGTTGTAGATCTAGAAGTCCTCTTTCTAACCATATAAGAATTAAATTAATTAGAGGTCTCTAGAGAAAGTTATGATAATTGTCCTAAGATAAGTAAAATATGATTGAGGATATAAACATGTTTGATTCTTTTGGACACAAGTTTCATCATCCGACCTCCAAATGGAGTGATTCTTAAAGCAATAGATTCCTAACACATTTTTATACCTATAAATAAAAATTGGTATCCATTAGTGTTGATTTGGAAAATATTTATGGAGCGAAAGTGAGGAAATTGATTGGAAGAGCATGAATTGGTTATTTACCACTCATACTTTGGTATTTTACTGATATCTTAAACCGTAGAGCTCCGATTGAGATGGTTCTTGCTTCAGAATAAATTAGAGACTTAGAGCCACAATTATTTTGAAGAAGTCAAATTTTTATTCCGCTGTGTGGGCTCGCCCTTGTGGTTTGAGATATTATGAGAATGATGACTAAGCAGATTTCATTGAAATAACTCTACAGAGAAATACGCTTATGTCTTATGTTATTTAGAACAATAATTGGGCTTCAGAAACAAAGCCCAAAAAACCTTTTTGAATAGTAGTGAGAGCTATTATTTTGAATAAAATAATAGAAGTAATCAAATACATAATTAAAGTCCTAATCTTATTTAGTAGTCATAATATATAACCAATTATTTGCTTTTCTTACATTTATTATTTTCTAATTGGAATTTACATTATTAGTGTAGTTGATACTAAATTGTTAGTGAATCAAATATCTTTGGAAAAGGTCATATTTAAGAATAGTTATCAAGGTCAACTAGAAAACTTATGAGTCCATTATGCAAGTTTGATATGAATCCCTGTTAAGAATTTTTGACAAAGTTTTAAAACGTCATATAGATGATGAATTGTGATAAAATATTTATTTGACTAATATCTTATAAACTTTAATGACAACATGTAAGATGTATGTCAATAAAATGATAGCATGATGCAAGAGGTTGTATGAAGTAGAGTTGAATGGAAAAATATCTTCGTAAAATTTTCTCACTCAATTTAGCCTTCTAAAAGTATAAACATAGACTACAATTGAAGGCATTTGCTATAAAATGATAATAGTTATCATTAGAAGAAAAGTCATTGCACAACTTTCCTTGCTTATACTCGATATGATAAAGATCATATATATTTCTAATTCATGCTTTTGAGTATTTAATATTGAATTTGGATTTAACATTACTAGAATGTTTAAGGCATATAAAAAATAAATTATTGAATAAAAGCACTCGATCCAAGTTTATACAAATAATTTGTATAAACTAAGACATATATGGTAGAATTGTAACCATAGAATACGACCCTAATCGAAATCCATACATTTATTCAATACACTATAGGGATGGTGAGCCCTTTTTGATCTCTCTTTATTACTTTAATTGTTTCGTAATTTAATTGTAATTAATTAATTTTTTTATTGTAATTAATTACAATAAAATTAATAAATAATTTATTTAATAAATAAATTACAATTAAATTATATAATTATATAATGTAATTCTATCCTATTTATATAATCTATATTCTATCATTTTTCAAAAAAAGTACGCCCAGATTCTTCTTCTTCCTATATAATTCTCATGTATATGAATACGAATTAATATTCTTTTTTCTCCATATCCATGCCTTTTATTTACGATCAATATTTTCTCGATGCCTTCTTGAGCGGATAGATTTCTATAGAAAGATAGAATAGTTTATAGAAGTCTTTGCTAATGATTTTTCAGCTAATCTATGTTTGGTCAAAGATCCTTTTATGCGTTATGTTAGATATCAAGAAAATTCATTCTGGCTTCAAAGGATACGCTTCTTCTGATAAAAAATGGAAATATTATTTTGTCCATTTATGTCAATATCATTTTTATGTGTGATTTCAGTTGGAAAAAGATCAATATAAACTTTCATAATAGGGTTAACCAATATGTTAACTAATCGATTACGATAAATTGGATCAGATTTTGCAATTTTTCCTTCTACAGTACCTCAACGTGACATGAGCGTGCAAGGAGTTTTCAAAAATCATTGTTTCTTTTTTATAAGGGTTAATAAAACCATTTATTTTGGCCTTTTTGACCCTATATTATAGGTTAGATCTCGAAAGATATGAAAGACCTCCCTTCAAGCCATACATACGACTTTCATCATATACGGCTTTCCACAGAATTCTATATGTATCAATGAGATCGAGTATAGAATTTTGTTTACTCACTTAAAATGAGTATCTGCTTCCTTCCTTTTCCTGCTAGGATTGGAAATCTTGTATTTTACATATCCATACAATTGAGTCCTTGGGTTTTCGAAATAGTGTATAAAGAAGTGCTTCAAATTATTGCTATTTGACTCCTACTTGTTCTAAAAATAAAAAAGTTGATGCATTTCGAATTATTTGTTGACATGAAGAAAGTCAAGGAAAATCTTTGAAATTATTCCAATATTGGACCTTGGACAAATAATAGTTCATAATCGAATCTCTCTAGAAAAAAGATCTTCTGTCTCATGGTAGCCTGCTTCTGTCCCCTTATGAAACTTTCGTTATTGGGTTAACCATAAACTTTACATATTTTTAGCGATTCCCATGGCGTCATCAAATGATGCAAGTCTTGGATAAGAATCTAC